>NDGM011079657.1:0-10263 GCA_002564305.1 Octomys mimax | reverse complement strand
GGAAATTATGTAAACAGATTAGTAAAAACCAAAATACCAGACCTTAGGACTTAGACAGGTATAAATTCAGGACAATAAGTGAATGCAGAAAAGGACTAAGTCATAATTCGAGTTGCCAAAAAGTCATGTCTTCAACATGGATTTATAGCTATCAATTGAAAAAGACACACTCACATCCACAGGTAGCTGGAGCTCCTGAAGAGCAGCCAAGAGCTGCGCAGTGGACTGAGCCACTCCTACCCACTGACAAATGGCTCGCGGGAGCCATGGCGCTGCCTTGCGCCATGGTCCACTCCCGTCATAAATCCGACTCATATCAGACTGTGTGACCTCACCCTGGGACCCAAGCCAGAGCTTTCTCCGGAGATCACGGAAGGTATCAGATCTGGAAAGTGCTTCACTGGCTTTTTCTTTTAGACCATTTTTAGCCAAACAAAAGGTAGTGCAGACCACAGGAGGCAAGAAGGTAAAATCAGAACCTTCTATACTCTATTACCCTAAATTACCTGAGGATGAAAAAATAATCATTGTTTCCTAATTTCAATAGAAAATAAATAACTGCCAAAAAAAAAAATCTGATCTTTGGCATGCTTTTAATCTTCTCCTTTTCCTGTGCATCAGAAAAGAATATTCATGCTTCCTGACGAAAGGACCATCTTCTAATACAACTTCCAACAAATCCCATTCACAGTCCTGCTTCCTTGCTTAGCCCCTCCTCTTTTTCCTTTAATTCCTGCATCAAGCCACTTTGGTCCACTAACCTAGGTACAGTCTACACCTTACCACATGCCTCCCAGCATGCCTCAATGGAAAAAGTGAAATCCTGTAGCCTGTTTATATACTTCTGACATTGGTGGCCTGAACGACACTTGGCAAATGTCTTCACTTCTCTGGGCCTCAGTTTCTATATCTGTCAAATAAAAATGATCTCGGGAGTCCCACCCAACCACCCCAATGCTCACAAGGTCATTGGCCCAGACAAGTTCAGGTACAAAGAAAAACACAGAATCCAAGGGTAGGGGATGTCAGACCATAGTTCGCCCCCAGAATGTGGGCAAAAAGTCTCCAAGGAAGCACATGGGTTTGGGGTAGAAACCACCAAGATTAAAGCATCCAGGTGACCCTGAACCGTGCGAGCGTTCACAGCATGAAAGAAAAGAGCTGGCAAGGAATCCAGGGTGGAGCAAAACACTTGTCCTCATCTCTCTCCCCCCATGCGATTTCTGTGTCGCTGTGATTGGCAAAGGAGAATTTGGCAGATGGGGTGTTGGTAAGGGACTGGACAATTTATGAGGTGCTATAAAGCATAGGCAATCAATAATATTTCAGCTGCACTCAACATCTCTCTGCTGGTTCTGCTTAGGAAAAACCAAGTGGATGCCAAAACGCTCCACTCTGCTCCCCATTCCTCCTCTAGTGACTGTCTCATGTGTCAGGACACAAACACAGACGCTCGGGACAGTGGGGGCCACCGTGACGACCGCATAGCACTGAAGAATTTAATCAGTTAATGTTTCAGGATCTACCCATCAAACATTGACAGCTCACAACGTAAGAAGTTGCTCTGTAAAATGGATTCTCCGCCCACCCCTTGAATTCAAGAGCTAGCAGCCTGTATTGCTTGACTTCCCTGGAAAATTTCCAGTTTCATATTTCAGTTGCAACTTTGTAGATCAGGTTCTGTTTCTTAAAGACAATAGTAAATGGCCCTGTGGCTGGCTATTAAGTTTGCTTTTAAGAATAGTTTAGAGGTTCTTGGCTAAGAGGCTTCTGGTATTTCCATCATGTTAATTCATTTTCAATTTTTCCTTTTTCTCCTTAGCTTTAAATCTCCTCTCTGGGTGGTTTGCCTAAGTGCTTAGGCAGTATACACATAAATGCTTCAACGGACAGATGGGTAAGTACCAGCTCATGAGGCCCCTGCTTCTTATTGAAAGAAGTACCCAGAACAGAGTGGAGTGATCGCATCCCCTCATGCACTATAATAATCCCAGCAGGGATGGAGTTCAGCACCTAAAACTGATAGCATCATAGATAATATAAATCAGGCCTACCAATAATGCTTGACAATATCACAAAGCAAGTATTCAAATACTCCCTTTTCTTAGTGCAGTCAGAAAACCAGAAAAATCACTTTATTACCAATAACAAGATAAAACTTGTTATAGTGTTTTGCAAAAATAAGTATTATATTCCTTTGTTTCACTATATGATTTATCACATAATAGAGCATCCATTCCGGAATGCATACCTTCAAATTCATATATTTTCTTAAATTGCATGTCTTCCTAGCTTGGTAAGTTGCTTTCACAGGCACAGGATGGATACTTGAAAGCGTGGTAACGCAGATGTGTAATAGATAGCCTTTACTAACTTGCTCACCTTGATTGGATAGCCCTAATTTAATTCTTCTAAAAAAAAAAAAAGGTACATGTTATTTTTATCTCCATTTTATAGACAAGGAAATTGAGCCGTTAAATAATTTCTTAAGGTCAAAATGCGTGTAAGTGGTTGGAGCAGGATTTGAACCTGGAAACTCTACACCCCAGCACCTAACGACTATACAATATCATCCTAGGAAGTCGTAGCACTGGATTCTTTAACCTCAGGATGTAAAAACATATGGTAACTCATAGTTTTTGCCTCAGAAGACACCTACATGGCCAGACAATTCAGACATTTACTGAGGTCCAATGCAGCACGATTTGGCTACAGAGACATTCAGACAAACTGCACCTATGAATTGCTTTGCCTATAGAACATTCCCTGTACAGAGCCCGGAAACGGGGTCCATGTCACAAGCTCCCCTAGAATTATGGGATCAAGCTCAGGGCTGTCTCCTTACCACTTGCACGTGTTTCTAGTTATCTGGAGATACTATACCTCCTGAACTGCACACACAGAAGAAAGTCAAGGCCATCAATATTTGCATCCCATGAACCTAAAGGTCAGTTCAAAAGGGTACCCGTTAGGAAAGGGAATGTTTTCATCACCTAGAGCATATGGGAGAAAAGGAAGCACTTGGTAAATGCTCCCTTTTATCTTTCTGATCTCTAAAGTAAGAAATCCAACCTCTAAGACATTCCACAGTGAAAGATAAAATTAATATTTTTCACATAAAAATACTACTTGTGAGTATTCATGAAGCTGTTCTTACCAACAATAACAAAGATCCCATCACATTAGACAGTGGGGAGGCTTTCACTGTAGGGTGATTTTTGTTCTAAATGCTTCATCTGGCATTTTTAATAAGAAAATAAAGCACAAAGTCCTATATTGAAAACAACTCGTCATGAGACCAACCATTTGAACACTACCAAATGCCTTACTTGCAAATACTCCAAAGTGAACTAAAATTGAAAATTAAAATAAATCCCTAGACAAAGTCTTCTCCAAAATGAGCTAAACACTTTCATCCTAAATACACAGAACTTTAAAAAGCGAATGTCTTATGTCTTTGGGAAGGGGCGATGGCGATAGATTCCAGGACCTTGTGGATATGAAGCACAAGCTCTACTGCTCAGCTATCTCTAGCCCCCAAATAAAACTCTCCACTTTACCCTCCCTCATGTCTTTAACTCAAAACTAAAACAGCTATATTAAAATTTTAAAAAAAAGGTGCTGAATTTGTCATTACATTCCCAATCCCTGGAATTCTCCAGCCTTCTAAGAAGACCTAGAGCTCTATAATTGGCCGCTAAGCTGCTTTCCCACCTCAACAACATAAAAATATCAGGGAGGAAAAAAATACACACAACCTAACAGTATCTATGTAAGTTAACAAGGACTGACCTACTAGCTTCTGGAGCTGAGTGTAGGAAAACTCAAGGGCCCTGCTGCCCGTAATTAAGAAGCATGCGCAGACAGCAGCAAAAGCTGCACTCTGCACCTTGAAACCTGAGGTTTATCTTCCTGTTTTGACGAGTGGTCTCTTGACCAAGGGCCTGCCGGGTTATAAATTATCCCATTACTCACTCCCTCAGGTAGCCCCGCTGGAACAGGAAGGAAGTAAATCTTGGGGCCCTGCACGCACGGCCCTTAATCACACTCAGGCGTGCCCTCCAGAGCGGTAAATCACAGGCCTCGCTGCTCAGCCACGCCTCACACCTGAAACAGAGCAGAGGAGACAGGTACTCAGAGATGCCATCTCAGACAGAGGTGTCTTCATACATTAAAATTAATAATTCCTAGCCACCCCGGTCGTGCTTCTTTTCAAACAGACACCACTCCAGCAAGTAGATCATTTTAATTAAGGGTGATCCACTGTGTTAAAGGCAAGTTTTATAGAGCAAAGCTTCCCAAACAGAACATTTCAGGACTCAGTACCCTTTCTAAGCTCGATTAAAACCAAACATCTATATCCTGTTAACCTACTTGGGCATGACTTTAATTAGTGCAATGGCCCTATTGTTAGGCCAACTTTCCTCTCATAAACTCTCCAGGGCAGAAACATGACCAATGTATGTTTTAAGATGCTAATTACATAAAAGAGCTCATCTAGCTTTATAGAGAAGTGGTTAATAATCAAAACACACCATCAACCCTTAAGAAAAATAGCTGAGGTCACCCTGTTTTCTAAGCTTATGTGTACACTGAAGATGTCTTGAACAGAAAGAAGAGATTTTTCAATAGCCAAAGAGCTTTCGTTTATTTTAATTGCCAAAATCTTGCCAATTGTTCCAGGCTTGTATGGATTTTCCTCCCATTGTGCTGCTTCCACCAGTCTCACTAGAGATTGTCAGGTCCAGAAATGCACACTCAGGACTTTTAAGCACAGTTAACATCTCTATAGCTACAAAGATAAGAACAACGCCTCCCCTTTGCCAAGCAAATGCCAACAGGACAAGGCCAAATGACAGAAAACACCTCCTGCAGATTTTTCTCAACTTTTTCGTTGAGTTTGCATCATTGTTATCAGCTGCCCTTCACAACTGCCGGTGTGTTTCATTAAATGTGCTATCAGCTCAGTATCAGTAGGATACAAAGGGACAATGGTCTCCCAGCTCCTAGATTTCAGAGATTGATGACTATATGCTAATGACTCTTCCACCTGTGAGATTTACCTTTCATATTTGACTCTCTGACTTTAATCTTATGTCATTCAAAGTTTGGGAAGTGATGCTCACAATGGGGAAAGAAACGATACATTCTGAGCATGTACCAGCTCTGGTTGAGGCAGCGAAACTCTAACTGCTTTTTTGGCAAAATGGCCGCCCCCAGGGTTAGGTCCTGAGAAGGCTGAGAACACAGATTTGTGTGACAAAGAACAGCATGTATTTTTGACAGCTGTGCATATGTATATAGAGTGAATGTCTCTTTTAAATAGAAAAAGTAATTCACTTCACTGGTAAGTGCAGTACACTTCGAGTAATTCAATTGAAAATATATTTTGTGTGAAAGAATACTCAATGCTACCACACCTTCCAGATTTTTAAAATTGATTCTAAATGGCTCTTTGCATATATAAAGGAATTGTGGTTTGCTCAACTTTCAAAATAAGACTCTCTTACTCAGCCTACATAAGCATTATATTACAAAACAAAGGTGTCTCCTTTGATTTTGGGGATGCGCTGTGGAAACTCACTAATACCCTAGCTGGAATCTATGTGCCCTCCCAACCAAAAAAAAAAAAAAAATACACTTTGGCCCAATAAATATATATCTGTCAACCATATTAAAACACATAGCTGCAACAAGTTCCTAACAAAAACAATACACAGCAATGAACACTCCACCATAAACTTGAGTTCCCAGGGTTACTCCAGTCTTACCAGTGAAATGAATTACCTTTTGCATGACAGATTTTTTTTTCACCTCATACTTGTGTTATGTTTCACCTCCAGCTTTAAAACTGTACAGATGGAAGGAAACTGATCTTAGTAAACATTCCCCTGACTACCATCAGGGTTAGCAGAGTGTTATTTCTAACCTAAAGAACAGTGCAATGAATACCACAGATGCTGGAGTCTGTCAGAGACGAAATGTCCGAAGATTTACCCATGGCAACCTATCCCAGCCTTGCACTCTAGAGACACTAAGAACACAGAGCAGAAGCCTTTTAGCTAAAAATGGAGAACTCAGGCAGCTACATGTCAGACTTTAGAAATGATCTTCGGGAAATCTCAAGGGTGCACGCTGCCTTTAAAACAGCAAATACTGACATCCTTTTTGTTGTTGTTGTTAAATGTAATACCAGTGAACCACATTCAAGGTCAGAAAAAGTCTAGTTGGGCCACCTGAATAACTCTGCCATATTTGGTATTCAAAATTAAAAGGCAGAGAGTTAAAAGTAGTAGTTAAGTGCTAGATTTCAATTTGAAAACTTAAAATTGGGGCAGGGCATAAACCAAAATAAGGGCAACTCGTTTAATAGTATTTCCTCAGCTCACTATGATTCATACGCACAGACCAAAAAGTAGTACAAAAGTCAGCAGGGAAAGGATAATGTGTTTATTGAGTCACTACACATGACAAAACCATCACAAAGCTGTGGTACCTGTCTGAGTAAGGGACTACTGTTGAAACAGTAAAATCGGGAAGAAGCACGTGCAGCAAGCAGTACCGTCAGCAAAATGTCACCAAATTACATCCTTTGAGCCATCTTGCTTTTAAAATGTATCCCCTTCAGACACGCACACACCTACCACAACAACCCATCCAGAAAGGGAGCTCAGAGTCTGACCCAGTGACAGCCCTGGAGTTTGTGGCTTTTCTAAGTGGTGGTTTGAGATTTGGGCTTGTTTTTTTTTTCTTTTCTGTATAAACAAAATATCCATGGAAATGTTCTCATGACATGACGGGATCACAGAAAAGAAGATTTATAGACTTGAGTGGTTCAACAATATCTTTGATCCACAGCTGTTAGCAGACCAGTGAGGTCAGAAGCTCTTCTGCCTGCCACTTTATTATCTGTAGTGAGAAGCAAAGCTGGTTTTATTGATTAACTGGGAAATGGTTCCCATATCAAGTTCAGCCCCAAATAATGACAATAAGTATTCTATTTCAATTAAAAATAAGAACTCTCCAAAGCATAAACCTTATTTCTAGCACCAAAATTTTAAGGGAAAAGTTGGTGGAGGAGGCCACATAAAAGGACGGGTATTATAGAAGAGTTGGGGAGAAATAGAATGTTTTTCATTGCCTTATGGTCACTGCTATTAGGTTTCATTAGGCTCAGACGACAATGACACGAACACAGTTCACCAGTGGAAAGGATTCCCTTTTGAAACTGATCATAGCTTACCTCTGAGGGTTTTGTATTATGTATATTTTGTGTATTATATTTAGCCCACCACTGATGTTGTGAATGGTTCAAAAATTATTCCAGGAAGCAAAACGATCTATATCTGTCCAGTTGGGTAACATGAAGCTCTTGGAGTTGAAAGCGCAGAGAAAACTTGTTATCCCAGAGTCCTAAATCTTGCATCTGCCATTCCCCAGCGTGGGGCCATAACAGCTCATCAGGGGACATGGAAGGTACTTCTATTCTTGAGGCTCTAACCGGCAGCTGCTGCACTCCCTCAGCACATTCAGACTTGTTGACGCAGTCGATGCGTTCCTGTAATTCGCCAGTGTGCTGGGCCCGACACCAGTAAGATGGCTGAACATTTGCTGTTGTCCATTTGTTGACTTACAACTTGAGGCTTAAATGGCATAAAGAACCTGGCCAGCTGGGAGCTAGAAAGTACTAGATGAAATAGCATGAAGCTAAGTTTCCACCCCCTCTGGAAAAAAGTCAAAGAAGAAAAATCATGTTTTAATAATTCTAATAACCCTTTTAGGTAGCCTCTCCTCTTGAAAGGTATATTAGTCCTAGCATGTTTCAATAAACTTCACAACTGTTACTGAAAACTCAGGCACTTCAGGTTATTTAGGCCAATGTCGAAGCTCGAGTTCAATTAAGCTGTGGTTGTATAGACACTTTTGTGATGAAATTGAAAAGCTTCTGATGGTAAATGTAGTCTCAGAAAACAAAACTGTAAGTTACTGAAGGACAGAAACACTATTAGAAATTGTTTCACTATCCTCTCCTAGCATAATTGATTAAATAATCTTAATGTGTTTACTTTTAAAAATGCCTCTACTGGTCTTTTTTGTATAGGACTAGCAAAATCAAAATGATTTTCATGAAAATTATCTCCAGATATTCTTACTTTATTATCAATTGGCAAACTGCAATTGTATGTGACCCACAGTTCTGTTGCACATAAATGCCTTAATTATAACTTTACCTCATTTATATCCAGAGATACGCAAATATGCTGCCAAAATGGAATAATAAATGTAGGAAATTGATTCATTAATTTGAAATTTTCCTTCCAAAAGACATTTTGTCCTTATCACAGTCTATAATGTCTTGAAATGTTATTTTACAGCAAGTATCTTATTTCTACTAATGTGGACAGTTAAATGCTGAATGTCTCCAAGTATATTTGTTTGTATTAAACAAATGTCCAATAACTTTCAGAATTAACAAATGGAATAACAGCCCCAAATGAATGCCGACTAAGTAAACCATTAACCTGAACACAGAAATGGATGACCAGTCTACTAATTTAGTGACACTGTCAGACAACTGCCTGTTGCCAAATCATTCATCTTAGCAAGTCACTGGGCCAGGCCTTTCTTGCTAGAGAGAACCACTGCCTCTGGAGTCTTAACTACCTCTGTCCCTACCACTGCACCAAACCATTCATACACCAATTCATGAAAAACAAAATTGATTCATGTTAGACCTTTCTTGCTTTAACATTTAATGAAAACTTCTTACTACACAGAATGTGATCAAATATGAAAAATAGGGCTCACTAAAGCAAATACTCTGGAATTTCAGGGTCACTAATAGGCCCAACTGCCTCCAAACAATTTCTTCTAGGGTTGCCACTATTGCTTGCTGTACTGAATCACCTTGATAAAATAGCTAATGAGCTCCTGTGCATAGAATGGCCAACACTCCTTTAGCAGAACCATGTGAACACAAGGCCAGCCTGGGCTACCAAGTGAATTCAAGGCTAGCCTGGACTGTATATTGAAACCTTGCCTCAAAAAAAGCAGAACAAGATGGAGGAGAAGGAAGAGGAGGAGGAAGAAGAAGAAGAGGAAATAGAGCAGATGGAAGAGGAACAGGAAAAGGAAAAGGAAGGAGAAGAAGAAGGAAAAGGAGGAGGAGGAGAAAGAGAAGAAGAAGGAGGAGGAAGAGGACGAGAAGAAGGAGAAGGAGAAGGAGAAGGAGAAGGAGAAGGAGAAGGAGAAGGAGGAGAGACAGCAGAACATGTAAACAGTTGGGAGTGGAGGACTCACCCCATTTAAGGAGGAAAGTTTTCTACCAGTGGACCAGACCATCAAGGGCACTAGGGGCGTTGAGGAGACAGAGCAGTACCACCACAGAAAACTTAACAGAATAAACAGAATTGTAGTCCAGGTAAAAAATTTAAGAATTACAGATCAATCCCTAGCCCAGGTCCGGTGAGTGTGTGGGAGAGCTTCTGCTACCTTTCACCAGCCAGACCTGTCAGGTCCAAGGGCAGGCTCAGCATGGGTCAGACCCTCTTCAACCCCCTTGGGACTCCCCACCATCACCACTCCGCAGTGCCCCCTGACTCCTGCCCAGGGAGTGAGAACTTCTGTCACATTCTCAGGACCGCCAGATCCAACCTTAGCCCAGACCTGGTGAGTGGGTAGGAGAGCTTCCAGCTACCCTATGCCAGTGGGACCTATGCGGTCCAAGCTCAGGCGCAACATGAGTGAGACCCTCTTCCAACCCCTTGGGATCTCCCTGCCACTCCGCAGTTCCCCCCCAGCTCCCACCCAATGAGTGAGAACTACTGAGGCGTTCTCAGGACCCCCAGATCCTGCCCTAGCCCAGACACAGTGGGTGTGTGAGAGAGCTTCCAGCTGTCCTGGTCCAAACTCAGGCAGAGCATGAGTGAGACCCTCTTCCGCGCCCTTGGGACCCACCCTATTCCGCACCCCCCCCCCCNACCCGACAAGTGAGAATTTCTGCCACGTTCTCCGGACCCCCACATCCAGACCTAACCTAGGCCTGGTGAGTGTGTGGGAAAGATTCCTGTCCCCACTAATCCACCTTGTCCTCTTCAGACCCAGCTTAGGCCTGGCATACAGGCCTGGGGTGAAACTCTGCAGTTGCAGTCCCTACAAAGAGTAGGGGACAGAACTACCCAGCTAGTCCAGGAGCAGAACATCTTGCCACAGGGGCATAACAGGTTCACCCCCAAGGGCAGCAGCAGGAAGGAGCTGAGCACA
>NDGM011079648.1:0-13702 GCA_002564305.1 Octomys mimax | reverse complement strand
TTTTTTTTTTTTTTTTGTATTTTAGGGAAAGGTCTACAGGGTGTTCAGGGTCTCACTACTAGACTCGTACTGATTCTCCTGTTTACAGCCTTCCAAATGCTGGGATTACAGGCACATGCCACCACATCCAGTCTCAATTGCTGTCTCAGCGCTCCCTAGGGGTGGGGCCAGCACCGAGGGCCCAGGGGATCGAACCACCGGCCCCTGCTCCTGCTTGAAGGTGCTTTAATCCACTGAGCTATTCAGCTGGCCCTTCTCCCTCCTTTTTAATTTTATACTTTTTGAGATAAATTTTGCATGCTTATGCTTATATCTGGTAATCTGAACAACTAATTTGAAGAAAACAATATACAGTATAACAGCCATTGTTGAATTCCCATTATTTTGTTTAGTGCAATTCTGTATCAGTTCTAATTTTCTTTTTACTATTTTTCACTCTATAAAATAAAATAAAATAAAAATGGAACTGCAGGAGCAGTGTGAAGAAAATGTGGCAAAAGCCTGAGGAGGAACCAGGAAAGGCCAGAGAAGGCTTCGGAAGCCGGTTGCCCTGGATGGTGAGCAGGAGGAGCCTGGGGTGCACCCATAGCTTCTCTCTGAGAGGCCACTTAGATGCACACTTGGGGATATGACCAGACAAAACCACACCATGTGACCAGGCTATGACAAGAACACCAGGCAAAAACATCTCTGATGGAAGACTAGTGAATTTGGAGACTCAGGGCTGTGTGTGGGTTAGAATCCTGAGCAGCTGCTTCTTTCATAGCACGATCTTCAGGGCTCATGGAGAGAGGCGCTTGCCCCTTCCTTTCACCCATTAAAAAAAAATCAATGCAGAGCAAAATCCCTCCAAAAACTGGGTTTGGTGACTCATATTCCTAATCTCAGCATTCTAGGAGGCTGAGGCAGGAGGATCATAAGTTTGAAGCAAAACCTGGCAACTTAGTGACTTTGGTGAGACCCTGTCTCAAGCTGGCAAGTACAAGGTCTCAAGTTTGATCCCCGGTAATGCATGCTGTGCCTGTCCCAGAATTCCAGGCATGCTGTGCTGGCCCCAAAACCAGGTGTGGAGGCACACACCTGTAATCCCAGCACTGGGGAGACTAAGACAGAAAGATCACTATGAGCCCAAGCTGAGTAGACCATATATATATATATATATATATATATATATATATATATATAGTCTAGGGGTGCAGCTCAGTGAGAAGGATTTGGGTCCAATGCCCAGTACCACAAACAAACCAAAGCCTCCATGCAGGGCTGTACACTGCCCCTGTGCAGGACCAGGCAGTAAGCCTTGGTTAGGTCTCCCCAGCTGCGAATGTGACACCTGCACCCTTTACTCCACCCTGCTGCTGCAGTGCAGGAGCAGTCTGAGACTGAGCTTGCTGTTGGCCCTGGGCATTCATAGGTTCTGCAACCCTGAATTCCACTGACTGTGGGTTGAAGATGTGTTTTACAAATTGCATCTGTACTTAACATGTACAGACTTCTTTCATGGTATTATTCCCTAAACAGTAAGCATAACAAGTAACCACACACATTAAACTGTATTAGGTACTATGTCTCCTACAGAGGATTTAATGCATATGAGAGAAGATGCAAGAGCTACACACAAATACTCCACCATTCTATTCAAGGTTCTTGGCCAACTGTGGACTTAGTATCTGCAAGGATCCTTGGCCTATTTATTCCCTGGAATAAATAGTCAACCAGTGTGGCTGGGTACGAATAAAGCCTTATCAACAAAAACAAGCAGTGGGTGTAAATTGGCTCAAGAAAACACCAGTCTTGCTCTGTAGGATTCAATTCAGACCTCGTCACTTACCTCCTAGTTTTTCAGCCACTTCTTAATAAACAATTTGAATCTGTATGTGAATGGGTAGGGCCAGGGAGAGGAGGCCACCAGGGAAGGGCAGAGAGCATGCAGGGGGCAAAGTGGGTGTAGAATGGAGAGGTCCTTTGGCAGACCAGGAAAGCCATCGCTGGGAGGAGGCCAGGCCACCATTCTTCCTCCCGGCTGCCTGTCCTGCTGTGTCACTGTGGCTCCACGCTGACTGCTCCTTGGCCAGCGGCTGCTGGGCAGGAGCTGTAATTCTTCCCCGAGCTGACTGTGCACAGGATAATTTATATTTTGGTGCAGAATCACCTCCAGCTCCTTTGAGATGAAAGAGTCTGTATAAAACTGAGTTATGACCCTGCTTATTGGGAGCACTGCTGAGTGTTTCCAAAAGTGGAGTTAAACCCCTTTGGCATCTGTGAACGGCTGGCTATAAAGGATCCTTGGCCATTTCAGCAGCCCTAGTTTTTGGTGTTGACTCTGTGGAAGATAAATCATTGTTCTCCAAGTCCAAAGGTGGCATTTACATTTGCCAAAGTGAGGAAGATCTCCAACTGGGCCAAACCGAGGCTGGAGCTCTGGGAGATGAGGGGACACACATGTGTGCACGCATGCACACACGCACGCGCACACACACACACACACACACATGCACATGCACATTTTCCACAGTCACATGCTCCAAAATAGCTATTCCGTTGTCTTGCACCTTCCTATACATTTTCATGATGCTGGCTTTCTTTCATTTTTACACCAAAGTACTGACTTGGTTATGCTCTGTTATTTTTTGCTAAATGGTTCTTCTTCATAGATAAAAGGTATCAACAGATGTAACCTTCCCCCAACCCAGGTCCAGAACTCTGAGGCCAGGCAGTCCCATTCAGCTCTGAGATTCTCCTCAGACCCTGCTTGATAGAGCACACCAACCTGGCTTTTCTTTTTCTTTTTCAAGAAAAGACTGTAAGTGTCTTACCTTACTTTCATGGGATTTTCCATAGCTATTTAACCTCAAGTTTAATAAAAGTCAGTTCATAGGGCTCTGCAAATTTCCCTGAACGCTTCCATCAGATATGAGAACTCTATCACTGGAGGTGGATGAGCGCTTCTGCTGCCAACCTGCCTCATTACCGTCTCTCCTCCCTCCTGACAGAAACTTGTGGTTAAAATAACACACAGCCTCTGTTGAGAGCTCAACTTAGAGCTGCTTTTGGAGGCAGATTTTGGATGTAGAAAACTCTCAGAGAAACATTCAAGTTGCTTTTGGAAAATTCAGTGTTTTAGCCTCTCAGGAAGAAATCCGGGATCTCTTCAGGTAAATGTTTTCTTCTCTTTCTTTATTGTTCTGTCAAAAAACTGACTAAGAAATTAGGGTCAGTGAGCTTTGGAAGGATCCAGCTGCTTTCTGCTCTTTTTGTGGTGAACAAGGCTTGTGTCTCTTTCTCTGAAAAGATACAGAGAAGGCAGAAGAGCTGCAGGAGAAAAATCTGAGGTCTCTCTGTGGAGAGACGGTTGGTGTGCACACAGTCTGCAAGCCTGGGTAGCAACCATGTGGCACCTGGTTGGGTTAGGTATCTAACCCAGGGTCCAGCGAGCTTTATGTCTGTTCAGTGCAGTGGCGCTGGGCTAGACACATGACCAGCTCACCCTGGAATGCTTCTCAGAATTGTGTGGTATCACCTATTTTTATTGATTAAAACTAAACCAGTTCTCTCGCCCTTGCTACTTCTCTTTAACCAATTGGGTGCTACTCTGTCTGTCTGCCTGTCTCTATTCTACAGTTTCCTCTACTGTCTATTTTCATAGTTTTAAACTCACACCTTTCTCCAGTGACAGATGATTTAAAAATTTGCCTGAAGTCTATTTTAAAATGTGTTAACATTTTCTTTGAATATCAATGAAAATAGCTATGATCTTCTGAAAGGAAAGAAGAGTGCATTCTGGGATAGGGGGGCATTTGTTTTGAAAATCCTGCTGCTCCTGCTTGGGTCTTCTGGCTGCATAACTTTTCTGCTTGTAAACATGTATGGCTTTGAAATCTGATTGTGTCTCATTATGGCTAAGTCAGGTGTCCACTGGCTACTGTATAACTTTTTTTTCTGAGTGATTGTTATTATTTGTAAAATCTTTGTTTGAATAAAACTTTATTCCTATTTAAATGATAGAGCCAGATCAGTCAATGAAACAGCTGTTAGTGCAACATTTATTTAAGATATGCTGTGCAGCAGGACAGTCCCCAGAGCTGGAGGAGGACTGTGGCAGAGAGTATCAATACCAACCATGGTATCTGTCATGGTCCTCAATTCCCACCTATACCCATGAAAGAATTACTCAACATTGCCAGGCAGGACAGCATGTGGTGCTAACCTCCAGGCTCTTGGTGGTGAGTAGGGCTGAAGTGACTGCACATAACCATCACTGAGTGCTTGTTATGTATCAGCGACCACACCGAGAATTCTCCAGTCTCTCATGTTATTCTCAACAGCCTTCATATTACACAGGAGAAAACAATCTGAGAGGTACGTAACTGCCCAATGGTACCCACAGCCATAGCCTCCCTTGATGCTGTAATCTTTAGTCTGAGGCCAAGGCTTATAGGACAGAAGCATCAAAAAATGTGCCCAAGCAGAAGTGGTGCTTGGGCTGGGGCCAGAAAGGTCATGGGCCAAGAAAATGGACAGAAGGAGCAGTTCTGCTGTGAGGTACAAGGGTGAGGGTTTAGAGCTCTACAGGGCAACACAGTAGCACATGCCTTGTTGAGAGGCAGAGCCAGAAGCACTGAGGAAAGAGAGATACAGGGTTGGGGGTAGAAGGTGCCATTACAAGACAAGTAGAGCAGAGCAGGAGTCTTGTCTGAGAGCCGACTTCACATCTGCTCCCCTTGCCTGCAGATTGGCCTCACTCATGCAAACCTCCTGTCCCCTGGCTCAGGACTCTGTCCACATCTCACCTCAGCTGCCAGCTGTCCCTGATCCTCCTGTTTGAGGAACACCCTGTGAACACCCTCATTGGCTTTCTTTAAACACTGTGGTGAAACACACATAACATATAATTTACCATCCTGACCATATTTAAAGTGGATAATTTAGTGGTACTTAAGTACATTCAACTGCTGTGCAACCATAACTACTATCTAGTTCTAGGGCATTTTCATCTCTCCAAGTGGAAACCATGCCCATTAAGCAGCCACTCTGCACCGCTCTATCCCCCAGCTCCTGGAAACCACTAATCTGCTTCCCCTCTATGTGGATGTCCCCACATTATATGGAATCATAAATCATGTGGCCTTTTGTGTCTGCCTGATTTTCCTCAGCAAGTGTTTAAGGTGTATCTGCAATATCGCACCTATCAGTACTCCATGTATTCTACGGCTGAACAGTTATTTCCTAGTATGGATCGATTCCATTTTGTTCATGAATCTGATGAGCATTTTGATCGTTTCCACCTTTTACCTATTGTGAACAATGTTGCAATAAACACTGGTGTGCAGGTTTTTACTTGAGCATATATTTTCAGTTCTTTAGGGCATATATGTAGGAGTGGAATTGCTCGATCATATGGTGATTCTATGTTTAACTTTTTGAGAGACTGCCAAACTGTTTTCCACAGCAGCTGCACTGTTTTATATTTCCACCATCCATGTAGGAGTGTTCAATTTCTTTACATCCTTGTGCCAATACTTACTTTCTGATTTTTTTAATAGAGCTAGCCTAGTGGGTGTGAAGTGGTATCTCACTGTGATTTTGAATTGCACGTCCCCAGTGACTAATGATATGGAACATCCCGTGTATTTGCTGGCCATTTGTCCCATTTACTTTTCATTCCTTTTGTTTGACTTTTTCTTCTTGTATGTTTTATGATTTATCATACCAAGTCACCTTACATCTTTATTTAAATAAATTTCTTTACATCAATATTCTTTTAGGACTACATGATGAGCACTCTATTTTGTTCATTATTGTATCTTAGTACCCAGGACTGTGTTTAGAAATATAAGATCTCTCCCTCTCCCTGCCCTTCTTCCTGTCCCTCTTCTTGTTCTCTATCTTGGTTATTTTCACATTGTTGAGACAAAATACCTAACACCCAAAAATTAAAAGAAAAGATGTTCATTTGGCTTACAGTTGGTAGAGGTTTCAGTCCATAGTTGGCTAGCTCCAAGGCAGAGTGGCACATGGCGGTGGGTCATGGCGGAGGAAAAAGAGTTGATGTGCACCCTTCCAGGCCACACTAACAGTGATCCAGTCACTCCCAGAGCTCCCACTTTTGAGTGCATCAGGCTTTGGGGGAACATCTAGATACAAGACATAACAAATTCTTGCTTGCTCACTAGATAGTTGTACACATGAACACATAGATACATAAACATGTGCAGATACATGTACACATGCACAGCAAATTATGTTCATTTCCAAATCCTTGGCCTAGAACTTCCCCATTCTTCTCTTGTACCAACAGTGGAAGAGCATTACAAACAGAGTGCCATAGCTCACTATATATCAGCTTGCTGATACATCAGCAAGTCCATACCATGTTCTTCACATTCCCCATCCCCAGCTGATAAAACTACAGCTGGATCATATTACCTTTCCATCATCCACCTAGCGCATAGGGAGAGAAGCACACTACCTGTGCCCACAGCCCTGAGTGAGAGACAGTTAAAAGGGGTGTGGACTAGGACCCTGGAGAGTTGACAATGAAGGTGTCCTGGGCATGGACACCTTTTGAAGTTACATTGGCTCCTTGAGTGGACTCAGTTCCATTAAATGAATTCTGTTCTTCCAGGTCAATGGTCTCTCCCACTGTGGAGCTTTGGTAAACAATGACCTCAGTGAACACAGATGTGACATCCATTGAAACAGCTGAGTGTGGGAGCCTGGGGCAAGCCCTGTGGATGGAGGGAAGATTCTGGGCCCAGGTGACATTGGAGAGCCACAGGGCTTTTGGGGCCAAGAATTTCAAGCTCTGCCTCACTGAGATTCAGTACAGAAAAATCTATTTCCAGAACATACCTTGTGCAACACACTTGTGGGCATTTTCCCAAAGCATGTGATAGTCACATTTTTAAATGTTGAGTATATGGAAGAGATCCTCTTATTTCATGAGAATTTTCTCTTCCCTGCATATGTAGGCTGAAATTTACAAGGAAGGCATTTATTATTTAGGTGTCTAATTTTGACTTCTGGATGAGAGTTGAGTGCATGAATTTAAGAAAAACTAGTGAAAGGATGCTTGGTTCCATCATTTTTTTCTGGCTGTGGGCACTCCCAGCATGATCATGTATGAAAAACAACATTTTAGTCAGGATGGGACACTGACCCTTTATAAGCTCTGCTTCTACTCTGTAATACTGTCCCATGCCTGGAATCTCCTTGATAAAATCATCTCCCTGTTGCCAATAGGGTTCCCTGTGCACTCCTATCTGTACTGTTCAACTTCTAGCTTGAGCAAAGAGGAGCCTTCCAATATGCAGACACATTATTGTACTTCACAGGGAGTACCCACCTGTGATACACCTCCACCCTTGTCATGAAACAGCTTAGCATCCTAGGTAGAAAAGGCCATATTCCAGGCTAGGTTGTATATTTTATTAAATGGCATGGAAAACCACAAATAAATAAAAAGTTTGCCATCTCTCCTGCCCCTAAATAAAAAGTTTTCAAGAGATTATCCCTTAGGAAATTTGGAAGCCAGTAAGAGTCCTTTCTTCATTTGGAAATGCTGGGGCTTCCTGTGAGGATATGTTTCTCTCTCTTCCCCTCTGGCTGTTGTGGGATATGACAATTTTATGCATAAGAATACTAAGAACTTCCAAAAACTACCATGTGAGAATTCAAAGTATAAACCCAAGAGACTTAATAATCAAAACATATTTTTAGGAGGGATATAATCTAATGCTATTTGTTCATTGAACATATAAAATAAAACATTATCTTTCTCTTTACTCTTTTCTTCCAATGCTGGGAATTGAACTCAGAATTTTTGCACTGAGCTACATCCCTATCCCTTTTACAGAAACTGTTAGTTTGGATAGAATCTCATTAAATTGTTGAGTTGCCTTGGCTGGGCTAGAATGTGTTGTCTTCCTGCCTCAGCCTCCCAAAAGTGCTGGGGTTATAAGCATGTGTTAGTACACCTCACTCTACTCATTTTTAAAATTTGTACTAAAATTAACATTTAACTTAGGTGTAAATATAAAACTGTGCATATTAATAGGGGTAGAGTGATGAGTTTTCTGACATCATACAATCACTGATTGGTACACTTACCCATCTAACAAGTGCTGTGTGAGCCCATAAGTACCCATTGACAGTCCCACTAAGAGGGGTACAAGGGACTCTCCTGGTATCTTAACCCTAAGACTTGGCACTTCCATGGCTATTGTATGTAAATATAGGTAAAAGAGCAGTAAAGCAGGGGTTCTGAAGGCTGCTTCTATCTACTGTGATCTCTTTGTATTTGAGCTGATGACCACCCCCCATGTCCAGCTGGGATAGAGAAGCTGAGAAAACTCATAGGCACATACTTTGCAAGGCAGTGAGACTCCAAGAACTATGTTCATCCAGTCAACCTTCAGCACTACCTCAGGCCTCACAAACACAGGGGTTATGTGCTTAACTTTTTCCTGCTACACCTTTCCCTGTAGGGAAGCAGAACTTTACAATGACCGTGGATGCCTAGAGCACTTGATGCAATTGCGGTTCTACTCTTCTGCAGCTGTGGCAGAATAGAAACACTGGTTGGGGTTTTAGTGCCAGAGAACATCTTGTCTGAATAGAGTGACATCCTTCTTCTGAGACACTGCTCCTAAGAAATACGTGCTGTAAATAACAAACACAGTGAAGTTCCTGCTGAGCATGGGCTAGTTCACGGTAGAAGATGGCCAAGCACCAGTTTGAATCTGGGCACACACAATATAAAACCAGCCTTTGGTTCTCCATAGACCAAGTTGACTAATGTCAACTAGTGTCAATGCTCAAGCAGCATAGCAGGTGATAAAAATAAATCAAGCACACCACTGCCATTGGACACAGTACCATGTGATTGCTTTTAAGTAGCTGTATGTCCCTAAATTTGAATTTGTTTAAATTGACATTCAAATTCCATTGCATTGTTTCAGCACATATAAACTGAAGATGAAGAACAGACCATAAAACAGGCAGAGAGGAGCCTCTTGGGGCTGTCACAGTCACAGGGTTGGCAGTGGATAGTGAAGCCCATTGTCTTCTCATCATCCTTTCTAATTCAGCCATCATAGCAATATCAAAAACTTATCTCATCTTTTTTGAGGAACTACTATAATCTATAATGTTTTCCAGCAGGCTACTTTTGAGTATACATTCAAAAAACTTGAAATAAAGATCTCAAAGTGTTTTCTGCACAATGGGCAAGATATGAAAATGATCCCAATGTCCATGAGGAGATGAAAGAGTATAGCACAGGTGGGTTATGCCTGTGATAGAGTGTGATTCAGCTCAAAAAGCAGTCAATACCAGTTCAATCATAGAAAGGCAAGTACTGCATGAGTCCACTGATAAGATTCCATAGCTATGCTCTACTAAGCCCATAGAAAGAATGGAATGGTGGTTGCTAGGGATCACTGGGAAGGGAAAATAGGGAATTGCTCAATCAGTATAGAGTTTCAGTTATGCAAGAGGAATAAGCTCTACAGATCTACTGTACAACATTAAGATTGTAATTAGCAACACTGTATGTATACTTCAAATTTGTTAAGAGGTAGCTCTCAGGTAGATTGTTCTCACCCTAGTGAAATAATAATAACTAGGGCTGTAGCACCCAGGGCCACAGGGAACAGACTGGGTGTGAGTTGAGTCACCAAGGGTGGTCTGGGGGGCAGAGCACCTGCCCACCATCTGGGCCAAGTGGAGTTAGTGTCTGAAGTTAAAACAGTAACAGTTTCCTGTCCTTTACTGTCACACTACACCTGTATGTCAGCACTTTGTCCTCAGTCAACACCTTGTGAACATCTCTGGAGTGAAGGTAAGCATTATCTTTCCTTCCCTTAAACCAAAATTGAACAAAGTAAGAATTGTAAATATGTTATGGCAGGATCCCATGCCTAAAGAACAAAGTTATAATTCACAAATCATGAGCTCTTCCTTATGCTACTATAAACTCAGATTTTTCATCCTATGTAGCATCATCATATAGCATTACATGTATACCCTAAAATTTCATTATATACGATATACCTCTTTTCATGAAATGCAATCTCCATGAGGATAAGGATTTATTTTGTCTTATTCATTGTCTTTCCCTACCATAGCAAATGCTGAAGAAACACCTGTTAGAGAGAATTGTGATTATACTGACTTTATTACTAAATAGGGTCTATCCAAATGAGAAAATCATTTAACCAGTGAATAAACTCATTCCCAAGGAAATAAAGCCTGAGGTATCACAATTTGGTTGGATTTAGAGGAGGAAATTAGTACTTAGGGGAGTTTTTTACTCCTGATTTTGTCAGTAAAAAATGTGAGAAAACAGAAAATGTGAATGCTTTGAAGGTTTTGGCAATGATCAATCAAGATCTTTCTTTTGTAATTGTGTTTATTCTTTAAACTGTGGGTAGTGAGAAGAGTTGGGGATAAGCTTAGGTTTCATTTTCCCCACTTTTAAAAAATTATCATTAGCAGGGGGAAAATAAGAAGTAGAAAGACCGAAAATTTAGAAGCCGGTGGTAGAAATCACAAAGACTCCATTGAGAATGTACTACAAATCTCAAAAGATAACTCCACTGTCATGACAGAAAGCAAGTTATCAAGGAGCTCTGAGCCTCTCAGGAAGTTCAAGTGAAGGAAACAGTAGAATCATGAAGAAAATTACATCGCCAAGGAAAGAATCACAAATGCAATTCAGCTTGCCAACATGAGCCTCAAGGGCTTAAGGGAAACAGGAAGTTTTTTGAGCCAATGTGGTAAGTGGAGCAAATAAGAGAGAAGTGGGTGGAATCCTAAAGTTGAAGTTTTCATGACAGTGAGTTAATGGACAGTAAGAACTCTACACTGACACTTAACAAGAATATGAATCATCCCAGTGACTAAAGAGATTTTAAAGAAAAGATGTGAAAGTGTAGGCTTTGGAGTACACTAGTTCTACTGAAAATCTTACATATAAACTAGAATCTATTTTTTTCACTTAGCATTTTTGATTATAATTTTCTTTTATTTTGAAGAGTAAATACAAGATCATGAAAAACAAAAGCAAAGACAGAAACAGGGTAACAACAATACATACATTACAGTTTTTCAAAACTAGAATAGCTGATTAACAGTGATTGATATATTATCTATTTTTATCATCATATCTGTTGCTCAGGTTAACAGATATAGTTAGGCAAGATGGGTCATATGATGACTACTACCACATGCTTTCAAGAAGTCTTAAAATTTTGTTCTTATCTCTCATTTTCTTTTATTACTTTTTAAAAAAATTACTTTAAAGACAGTATAGCACTAATTGACATGACATTAGAAACAGTACACATTTAGAAGACCAAAATGATAGGTATTTCAAGCATGGTTTTAATAATACACATTGCTGTCCTCACTGTAATTGCTTAGTTCACAGAAATCAACATAGAGTAGGTCAGGGTGAGAACTCTACTCAATAGCTGCTATTTTTAAAAACCTGATGGAATCTCTTAGGACCATTGCCTCATCCATCTTGTATATATACACGTATGATTTTGCTACTACCTTATTTCCTAACTTTTCTACTTTCTCTCTGCTGTTTAATCCTAAATTCTCTTTCTTTCCATTTAACTGTGTTACACCTTTCAGTTTTTATTTCTTCTTTTGAGTTCTTACACTAGGGAGATAATATGGTATTTACACATGTGGATCTGATTTATTTCACTTATGAGTATAGCTTCAAGTTGCATCCATTTACATATGAAGGCTTTGAGTTTGTTTTTCTTTATAGCTGAGTAATACTTCATTGTATAAAACCACCACATCTTTTTCAACCATTCTTCAGGTGATGCACATTTTGGTTGTTTCCAAGATTTGGCTACCACAAATTATGCTGCTACAAACACAAACACACATATATCATTATGACATGATGTTTTCAGTTCTTTTGGGAAGATTCCCAGAAGGGGGATAGCTGGGTTGAATGAGATTTCCAGCCCTAGTTTTTTGAGGAGTCTCCATACTGTTTTCCACAATGGTTACACCAATCCACATTCCTGCTAGCAATGTAGAAGGATTCTTTTTTCCTCACAGCCTCTCCAACATTTGTTGTTGGTTGATTTCTTTATTATAGCCATTCTTTCTTGAAAGAATTAATAAATATGACCTCCTCTTATTGACAAGTTTCTGCACATCAAAAGAAATTACCAACAGAGTGAAAAGACAACCCACAAATTTGGAAAAAATCTTAGCTAATAATTACTCAAACAATGGTCTTCTATCTAGAATTTATAAAGAATGTAAAAACATTTGGGCCCCAAAATTTAAAGACCCAATCCAAAAGTGGGCATCTGAGATGAATACATACTTCTTAGAGGAAGAAATACAAGAGGCAAATAAATACATGAAAAAATGTTCCATATCACTAGTCATTTGTGAAATGCAAATTAAAACAACATTGAGATACCATCACTTAGCATTTTTTAGCATAATCTAGGCATGGTGTTACAAAGGTGATTGAATAAACACAAGCACAATCTCCATTTACTTGGAGTATATTGATAAATGTCATATAATCTCACTAATGAAGATACATATTCAAGTAGGAACCAAAGGGGAAGGAATTCATATAGATGATTGACTAGAAGTGGATGCGAGAGGAACCAATGGCAGAGTCAGTGGGCTCTTTAAGGAGCTGGAATCTGACAGTCTCCTGTGGGTGGCAGGAGGATGGAGGTGATTGCAAGCATTCTAGACAGAAGTTCCATGGAGGAAGAATCACAACATCGTCAGGAAACAGAAGGAAGATGAACCTAGCTAGGAAGCTCAAGATCAGGAATCCAAACTAAAGCAGGAACAGTTGAAACTATCACAGGTAGATACTATGACAGCAGCAATTATGTGAGATTTAATCCCAAGAACAATAGGACAACATAGGATGCTACAGTTTCTTTTTCTGGGGATGAGACAGGATCTACAGCACTCTCCAGGTAACCCAAACTCGCCCACCTGTGTGTCAGAACTGTACATATGTCTATCACTGTTATTGGACCAAGGCTTGGATGTGGCTTGTTCATTTTTTTCTCCCTGTCCTCCTAAAGCACGTATCCCCAAACTTAATTTTTTTTTAATGTATTTAGTACAGGGTCTCACTACACAGATCGGACTTGTAGTGATCTTTCCTGTTTTTCAGCCTCCCAAGCACTGGGATCAGAGGCACACAGCACCATGCCCAGTCTCATTCACTGTCTCAGCACACCCTGGGGGCATGGCCAGCACAGCAGGCCAGGGATTGAACCCCTGGACCCTGCATCCGCGTAGGTGCTCACACATGGTGGCCAGGAAACAGATAGGGATGTGAGGACTGGAAAAGGAGATACACCCTTCCAGGCCACCACTCCAAGAACCCACTTCTTCAACCAGGTCACAACTGCCAAAGAACATTTGCTATGGATTATTTAGTGGATTAATCTACCAAGGAACACAGCACCACCATGGTCCAGTCACTTTCCAAAAGTCCAACCTCTAAACATAGGAGTCTTTGTGGGGGCATTCCAGGTCTAAATGTAATGCAAGTCACATGCTATTGAGGGAGAAGCGCTCCTTAACCATACGCTCAAGAATCTCATACTCCTTTTCTGAGTCCTGATCTACTTTTAAACTGTTTCATTTTCTCTTGCTGCCATTGTAACTGTCTCTTGAATTTGAT
>NDGM011079643.1:0-13578 GCA_002564305.1 Octomys mimax | reverse complement strand
TTTTTAAAGGAGAGCCTGATAAACTTATAACCATGATTAAGAATCCTACAAAGGGGCCAGAGGGACAGCTCAGCACTCTAAATGCCTGCCTGGCGAGACCACTGAGCTACCTCCCAGGCCTCCACTGATATTTTTAATAGCTCCACTGTTTTTCCTTTGTACAAATGTTGCACAGGTGTAATCATGTAGTGTACTGCTGTCTTTTGTGTGGCACTTCACACTAAGGTGCATTCCTAGCACTTTATTTGCTCTTTATTTGCACCTTTTTAAAACACATTCTTTCCTAGGCTAGACTGCAACTCATGATCCTCCTGCCTTCATCTGCCAGAGTGCTAGGATCATAGGCGTGCATCAGCATGCCCTGATGGCAGCATTTTCACATTAATTTCTTTCATTTGTAATATGGTTTCAAAGGTCTTCCATGTGTGGTCCTTGTTTGATGGGATATCCCACCCATTCATCCACTTAGCCACCAACCTGCAAAAAGACATCTTGGTTGCCTTCAAGTTTTAACAATTAAAAATAAAATTTCTACAAACACCCATGGGATGGTTTTTCTGTGGACATGTTTTTAACTCCAAAAAGCATGCTTACTGCACCACAAGGGGAAAACATGCCTAATTTCATCAGAAAGTGTCAAGCAGTCTTGTAAAGTGGCCCGGTCATTTTGCAGCCCTGTCAGGAAGGAGTGAGAGTTCTTGTTCCTTCACAAAATCCAGCCTTAGATTTTGTCAGTGGTTCTGAATTTTGGCCTTTTTATAAGTAGGGATAGCTCCTTGTTGTCAGATGTAATTCTATAAAGACAAATTATGTCCTATATGTGCTTATTTTACAACTTTATATCTTCTTTGATGAAGTTCAGGTCTTTCACCCATTTTTAAGCAAATTGTCCATTTTCTTATTGCTGAGATTCAGAAATTACTTGTACATTCTGGACAATAGCCCCTTACAAGCATTTTCTGGGGGGTACCAGGAATCAAACTCATGACCTCACACTTGCACAGCAGGCACTGTGCCCCTGAGCTATTTTCTCCACCCCTTTACAGGCGTCTTTGCAAGTACTTTCTTGTGGTAGGTGACACGACCTTTCATTCTTCTCAAAGCCACCCATTTTTTTTGTTCATGATTCATAAACATCTAGCACAAGTGTCCCGAGTGCTGGCCTAACTAGACACCTTGTGTGAGTGCAACAGAGTGATCACCACTGCGAATCCAATCGGCGCATCAGTTCTTTTAGTTAAGAGTGATGCAGACCTGCCTCTGCGGACAGTGCTTCTCTCTTCATCCTGCTGTGCAGATCCCAGCTTCCAGCCCCACATACATAGCTCCTTCTCCAACACTCCCTGCACCTGCACCTTCCCACATGAAACTACACTGACCGGGATAGGAAAGGGTTGGGAAAAAGCTACATGAGGATGGAAAATGTAGGGATTTTTCTTCACACAGCAGACAACTCTAAGAACTTGTGTACTTCCCTGGTGTGAGACAGTAGTTAAAGAGAGCCTCATTTTGCAATCTGTCCAGCTCCTTCAAAGATCTTGGACCTGGGGGCTGGCCAGGAAGACACTGAGTATAAGAGAATAGAGCGAACAGATTACAGAATCCTTCTCCGCTCTCAGAAATGTCATCTGAGGCTCTAAGAGAATTGGGTGGTGTCTCTACCCAATTATCCTTATATGATATTATAACCACAGAGAAATCTCCTAATAATGTTGCATAACAGTCTCTCTTCCACCTTCCCCTGAAGTTTACCTAGAAAATGTAGACATCAAGCAATAAATATCAGGGCTCAGTTTCTTTCCTAAACCTTATCTTGGGTTAATTATTGGATAATGACTTTGCCTACTAGGGGAAAAATAATCACAGAACATCTAAGTTTTCATCCTGATAAAAAAGGTGTAGATAACAAATCACAACTGTATTATTTTCTCTATGTTGCTGGCATAAATGGAACAAATGCCACAGAAAGAACAAATCAATATTGTAATCACTAAAGCAGCCAATCAAATAATTCTCTCAGACTACAAAATAGTCTGTTATCTGATAGCAACAAGAGCCTGTCAGAAGACGTTGGCATTCCATGCCTCTGGGAAGCATCTGCCAGCAGGCTGTATCAGGCTGCAGAGGCAGAACAGCTCTAACCATGGAGCTGGGGAAGGCCGCGCCACCCGGAGCCCTCTCATGTCTGAAGATGGTTTCTCTACTTAGATTTCCATGGTGTGATGCCTTTCCATGACTAATTGTCATCCGCACACTCACCATTTCATCACATTCTTTTTCTTGTTTTATTTGTTGATTTTTATATATTTGGTGCAGGGTCTCACTCCGCAGTTTGGACGCGCAGTGATCCTCCTGCTTTCAGTCTCTGCAGTGCTGGGATTACAGGCATGTGCCACTACACCTGGACTCTGTGGCTGGCTCAGCCTGCTCTGGGGGTGGGGCTGGCGCAGCATGTAGTGCCAAGGATCAAATCACGGTCCCTGTGCTTGCCTAAGCTTGCCTGAGAAGGCGCTTTAGTCCACTGAGCTATTTTGATTTTCTTCTGTGGTCTTGGGAAGGACTGAAGGATGGGAGATTTTCTATGATTGCCATCTTTGGCTATAATTTATGTCCCTAAATTGAAAAGAGTCCATATTGGCAGCAGGCTCGAAGGGCGAGGTGATTCCCCAGGCAGAGCGCAGAACTCGGCATGATTTCACTTGATACATGCAGGGCCACTCAAGGGCAATGAAAATGGGTTTAAAACAAGGGGCTCTGTTTTATTTTATTTTATTTTTTAATCTTTTTATTTATTTATTTAGTACAGGGACTCACTATGCAGCTCGGGCTCATAGTGATCCTCCTGTCTCAGCCTCCCCAGCACTGGGGAGCCATCATGCTGGATTTCTGTGGCTGGCATGGTGTGCCTAGAGTTCTGGGACTGGTACAGCTTGTGGCGCCAGGGTTCAAACCCAGGACCTTTAGCGTTCAGGCAAGTGCTTGAACCAACGAACCACCTTCCCAGTCCTGGGGCCCAATTTTAGCGTTCTCACTTTCATTTAACCTTAAGTGACGCGGGTTCAGTAACAGGAGTTTAAGATTTAAAAGAATCTATAGACAGAATTATTTCTTAGGGCTTAAAGGAGAGAGTAACAAAAATGATGAGCTAGTTTGGATATACTTGATTTTATTTCTGTTTAGTTTCTTCAGCACATAGAACTATCAAAATTGCAAGCCAAATCAGAGAAGAAGCTGTACATACTTCACGTCATTTAAAAAGTCTAGTTTGGTTTGGATTGTTATGATGGTCAAGAGCAGGGGTGATCCTTCTTAGGCGTTTTTGTTTTTATTAAGAATGGGATGAATAACCATGTGTGGTGGCAACATTTCTAATGCCAGCCCTTCAGGAGTTTGGGGCAAGATCATGAGTTCAAATTCCATCTGGGCAACCTAGCCAGACTCTATCTCAAATTAAAATAATAAATAAGGGGCTGGACATGTAACCCAGTGTAGAGAAGTGGCCTATGAAGGATTCTACTTTGTCTTCATAAGCCAGGTTCTCTTTAGATTTAAAAAAAAAAAAAAAAAGACTGAATGAAATCAAATATGTGCAAATCATAGCAAAGGGGTCACATTCATTGTCACTTATCTGTCCCACATGGTCAGAGAAAGCCGAGTGCACCGTCAGCAGTCCTCAGTCTCCCAGCTCGGACAGCTCCATCCCCATCCTGGAACCATAGACTGAGGAGTACACAGGACACAGAGGAGAAGACAGCCTAAAGTCGTTGAAGTAAGGCAAGACATGCTGACCTATGCAAATTCATCCCTTTTGTCCCGGTAACCAGGAAAATTACCTTCTCTGGCTATGAGGGAGACAGGCTAGGTGTTAGCCACTCATTTTGCATGCACACAAATGGAGGTAAAGTGATTTACCAACTGCTCCCAAGTACAGAAGCCTAAATGAAAGTTAGGTCTGGCGGCTCCAATTCTTTGTCATTTCCAGAGCAATTTCAGAAGCATTATTTTCTGTTGTAAGTGAGCTATCGCATGTATCAGGCTTTCCTCTAATAATCTGTAAACACTAGCTCCCTGGCAGGACAGAATATTTCCACCTCCCTGCCTGTCAGTTCTGAGGCAGTGTTGATGAGGGGTGCCACTAATCAGCCACAGCACTAGGTGCCCCTGGCACGAGGCACAACCTGGGAACCCTTCCTAACCCACTTGTCCAGGCTGCCCCTTCCAGGTTGGCGTTGGAACAGGAGAAGAATTTTGCCATAGGCAGCAGGAGAGCCACGAGGCCAGGAACTTGCCATCCTTGGTCTAGCAAGTCACAGGCCACCAGCAATTACATATCTGCACAAGCCTTGCTACTACCTTCTGGTCGCTACTCATCTAGTTGTCCCTTATTTGTCAGATACTGGGGGACAGGGGTAGAGGCAGTGAGTAGATGTCATCTTCAAGGGCTGTGTGCTCTATTAGGGAAGAAGATTGGGTCAGCAAAGCACGTGCTGCATAGAAGAGAATTCCAAGGATCAGTGCTTTGCTTGTAGAAAGCCAAGGACTTCAGAGAAGAGTGAGGGGCCGGCACCAGTCATGGCGGATGGCCCAGGTGGTCAACTTGTGACACCCAGCTGAACTAAATTAACATAGTGCTCAGTGTGGGAGGCCACCTGAAGATTGTTGCCAACAGCGTAAGAGGCAGAATAGAGAAGGCGTTGGGGAAGCTGTTGGAGCCGTTGGAAGCTGCTGGTTCTCTTGGGCTGCTCTGCTGGAGGACTTCATCATGCTGGCTTTCCTGGTGAACTTGGCTGTTTTCATCAAAGGAGGAGCTTGGGACCTCCTTGTCACTGAGAATGGTTACAGTTCACTTTGGGGGAGCTCTGATCTTCACTTTGAGCATCACTTCCTGGCTCTGGAGGGGAAGCCAGTACACTGCTGAGCCTCCTGGACAAGCTTGTCCCATTGACTTTCCTGATGGGAACTCTACTTTCCTCATCACTCAAGGAGCTCAGGACCTCTTCGTTGCTGAGCATGGCTATGGTACTTTTGGAGGGAGCTCTGGTCACTACCTGGCTCCAGCGCAGACCCCTCAGCCTGCTAGCACAGATCCTCCATCCCAATGATGCAGACTTTCTAGCTTTCATCCCTGATCTTTCAGCCTTCCCAGTGCAGATCCATGAGACAGGCCTGCGTCACGCATGCTATGGGCTCTAGGGTTCCAAGTGGGCTTGTAGGAGACATTGTTATGGGCTCTAGGTCTTCAGCTGGACTCTTGCAGGACATTATTGTGGGATCCAGGCGCTCACCTGGATTCTTTGGTCTTTAGTGTATGGACAGATTTCCTGTACTCTTTGTCTGTGACTCTTAGGGTGACTATTATAAAATAATCTTGTAAAGTATGTGTCTGGTATTGTATTGTATTGTATTGTATTGTATTGTATTGTGTTGCATTGTTCCCCTTGCAAAGCCCCACACCAGTGAGCCTCACAGAGAGCCAGGTGTGGAAGCACACAACTCCAGGATGCTGAGGCAGGAGCATCACAAGTCCCAGCTCAGCTCATGCAATTTAACACCTGAGCAAGATCCTGCCAAGAAAAGATACTGAGGCTGTAAAGTCAGTGTAAAAGTCCTGGGTTCAAAGCCAGCTCCACAAGCAAAGAAGCAAATCTTCTTGGGGAAGTAGCATCTGTGATGGGCATTGTGGACCAGGCACAACAGGACCCCAGGGGCAACAAGGAGGAGATACTCTGGCCGCAAGGAACGGCATCCAAAAGACACAAAAGCAGCACAAGAGGGAGAGAGTGCTCAACAAGCAGTTCAGTGGTAGATGAGCAAGTATTAGGGCAGTGGAGATTAAGCCACTTAAATGGAGGTTAAGCTGAGGCCAGAGAGCAGCAGGCACTGAATGCCAGGCAAGAACTTGGAGATTTTTCCATAGGAAATGGTGGACACCATGGTGCCAACTCCTCCGAGGAGCAAGGATGGCAGCTTGACAGAAAGCCAGCTACCTGGGAACAGCTTTTGCAAGGCAGAGCTGCCTCACAACACTCAGGCTGGGAGGCCATGGTGCTCTTTAGCTAGTGGGGTTGGAGGAAAAATAAGTGTATCTGGCCAGTTTTAGTGCCTGCCTCCCTCTCTTGTATTCAGAGTCCATGCTGACCTGACCTGGAGGGATCTGGCTGCCACCTGAGGGAAGATAAAATATGACCAGCTTGGTAATGGAAACTACAGGCGCGAACGGAACTGGCTCCTTCTGCTGGAGGAAAATACATCAAGAATTCTCTCTGTTTCCCTCGAGCCAGAGCCCAATTTATCTGCCAGCTCAGGGCTTCAGGAATGTTCCAGAACTAGAGAGGGAAAAGGTAGAGGAGGAAAAACAGAGGCGGAAATGAAGTCACTGCAAGGCATCCACGTGACATGTCACTGGAGAGCCAGGGGGACAGAGAGCGAGCCATAGGAAAGTAGCGTAAGATGCTGGCGAGTGTTCTATCACTGAGCAGTATTTCTAGTTCTCTTTAAATTTTTTTGAGAGCACAGAGCTTACTAAGTTGCCCAGGCTGGCCTTGAACTCATAATCCTTCTGCCCCAGCCTCCCAAGTTGCTGCAATTACAGGCACATGCTACTGAGGCCAGTTCAGTCTTATCCCTCAATACAGCATCAGGGGAAGCTCACTATTATAACTTAGCTTAGAAATCAAAACCTCGTCTGGCGTGGTGGTCTATGCCTGTACTCCCCAAACTCTGGGAGTCTGAGCCAGGATGATCATAAATTCAAGGTCACTCTGGACAACTCAGCAATTTAGCGAGATTTTGTCTCTAAGTATAAAGGGTTTAGAATGTAGCTCAGAGTGAAAACAGTGGATTCATCCCCCGATACCAATGGCAAAAACAGATAAAAGCCCCAAGTCATGGCCAGGAACAGTACACTGTTAAGAATTCCCCTGTCAGCACAAAGAAGTAACCTTCCAAGATCCAGAGTCCCAGGGGCAGTGGTATAACTGGGCCACTCAGCCTTAGCTGCTCCTGGCCAGTCAGGTTAGGATCAGAAGGGGACGTAGCGAGGCTGTTGTCACTCACTCCCGCGGGCTCTACAGTGTATTGATTTGGGCTTTGGGCCTGTGGGAACAATGAGCGTATTTCCAGTGAGTCTTCCAGACCAGCGTGGAAATGACTTGTCAAGCTCGGCTCTGTGTCGGGCACCTGACACCCAGGAGCAGCCTGCTTTCCCTGGAAGGTCTGAAGCTTGCATTTCTTGTCCAGATCTCCAGCACAGGACTGACAGCTGAGTACACCACTCTATTCCTTTGCTGTGTTTTTCTCCCCCAGCCCCCACCACAACTGTAAGTTTCGAAAATCAATTTCTCAGGGTCCTCAGCAGGGCCCTCGCAGCTAGCTGACTGGCAGCACCGGCAGATTGCCGTTACTTAGTGCTTATCTCCTACATCCCGGATGTGCTAAGAAATAGACCACTACTCCAACAGTGCTAGTGCTGCAGCCAGGGACCCCAGGGAAGGCAGAGGGCAGCAGGCAGGGACACCATGAAGCCAGCCGGGGAAGGTACAGAGCCTGGCAGTGACAGAGCGGTCCTGGACCTGGAGTCGCTACCAGCCGACTTCAACACCCCACAGAGACGGGATTGCCTTTTTGTTGTTACTGAGGCCAATTCAGTCACATCCCTGGAGCCTTTATCCCGTAGCACGTTGGCCTGCTGCTCTTACATTTTCTTGAGCTCCAGAAGATAAATCTCCACGAGGTCTGCAATGGGAAAATTGTGGTGAAAGGCTCTCAGCTCAATATACAAGGAATTGCACACGTAACGATAGATCAGTCGACCACGACACAGATCCTCAAACGCACAGGCTAATGAAGACCACAAAGGCCTACCTCTTCTCACTTTGCTTTAAAATGGAATTATCATCCTTGATGGGCTTTCTAATGCATAGCAGTCATCATGACAATTGCAAGCATTTCCAAGTTCAACGTATTATGTGTAGTTCTCCACTCTAAAATGACCTCAGGTATTATTGAGATAAATATTGCTTAGTAACAGGTTGTGAATGTTAAATGCAACTTAACATAACAGGAAGCACACCATAAGGAATGTACTACAATCTGAATTCCTGTGTTTGACTCTATGCCGTGGTCATTCCTGCATAATAAAACACGGTTTTGCAACTCAGGATAATATTCACAAACTTTTTAACTCTACTTCTGTCTCTCTGAGCCCATCAAAAAAAGAAAAAAAAAACTTTAAAAAGTGAACAGGGAAGGCAAGTATCTTCAGGACAGAGGAAGATGGAAGTGCAAATCACAGATTATGGACCAAGAGCCACAAAGTCTGAAATACGCTTCGAAACATAACCCCCCATAAGAGAGAAAAGTCACTGCCGTCTGCACATAACCTCCATAGCAACGAGGCAAGACGGACAGCTCCCTCACAAGGTGCGCAAGCCCTTATCAGCTAGCCACCCCTCAAAGGCGATCACCTTTTAATATGAAGCTGTATGAAGTTTCAACATGAATTCTGAAGGGATTACAAACACCGAGACCATCACTTGAGGGCTGCTCCTCCTCCACAGTCCTTTATTTATTTATTTATGTTATGTATTTGATACAGGGTCTTACTACGCAGCTCAGATCCTCCTGTCTTGGCCTCCCCAGCACTGGGATTACAGGTGTGCACCACCACACCTGTAGTGGTAGTGCACGGGCTCAGTGCCTGGCTCAGTGTGCCTGGCAGCGGGGCCAGCGTGGCATGTGGTGTCAGGGATTGAACCCTGGTCCCTACACTTGCCTAACTAAGCAGGCACTTCGTCTGCTGAGCTATCTTGCCAGTCCTTTCTCCACAGTTTTATTCTTCAGCAAGAAGGCTAAACAAGCAGGACTCAAGAAAGCACACGCTCCTGTGTGAGTGTTACAAGACAAAGACTCCCAGGAACTTTGGAAATCTTATTGTCTAGCTCATCAGGTCTATAAGTCGCGTTCTGGAGAGGAGCACAGATCCCTTTAGTTCTAAACAACAAAGATCTGGGAGGTATAACGTTACATCTCTCCAATGTCTTAACACAAGATCTTATAGATCCTAGACTGCAGAGCCATGCTTTTTGGGTAGTGCTCAGTATATTTTCTTTCCCCTGGGAAATTTTGAGACAATGTTGAGAAATTTTTTACAAGAATATTGGAATGAGAAATAGTTTTATGTTTTGATCCTGCATGATCAGAGTTTGAAATATTTTCTCTAAACTCTGCTTTCAAATGGAATATTTTTTCCTTTGTTTCTTTTCCTTGAACTATACTTTACCATGAGCAGTTAAATAAACCAGCTGGCAACTTCAATGCTCTACCTAAAAATACTTTATCCAGAGGTGTAAGTCCACTTGGTAGCGCTTTGATCTTGTGAACTGCTACAGGCAATAGTTTAATCCACTCTCCTTGTGCGATGTGGTCCCTGTTTTATGAAACTTTCAACAATTTCCTTCCTTCTCTCCAAGGTCCACTGATGGTCGCTCCAAGGCCCTATGGCCTCTGCTCACCACCAGATCCCAGAAAGAAGTCTGTACACAGCAACTTTGCAATGCTGAAACCGAGATGCCTGACATGTCCCACTTAAAGGAGGAAAGCTTTATTCCCGATTACGCTTTCAGAGAGCTCAGGGCAGAGTTGGCGAGGCAGAAAGAATGTTGGGGGAAAGCAGCCCCATCCCTGGCAGTCATGGCAGGACAGGAAGAAGCAGGAAGAGGAGGACAGGCTGGAGTCCGAATGCGCCTTCCGAGGACGTCCACCCCGCAGCCCGGTGGGCCCCACCTGCTAACCCACACTGAGCTCTGAGCTCATTGGTGCATCCACCCACTGAAATAAAGATGTAAGGCACACTCAAGGGAGGCATCACTCCTGAGGGGGAAGCATGCAAAGGAAATATGGCAATACGTCTCCTGACAAAGCAACCAAACTTCGTGCATGTATAGAAAGAATTCTATGGACATATAATCCAAACAGTAGTTCATATGTAAAGGGAAAATACTAGACTGGCTTCACATTTCTCTACTGTAATTCTAGCTGACAAACAGCAGGTGGGTGAACAAGAGTTAATTCAAAATAAAGAACTAAAAATTGGTATGTTGTGTTAAAATGCCAGTGAAAATTAAGTCCAGTTGTACATAGAATTGAAATACATCAACATCACACAATGTGGATTTCAGCAAAAAGCAAATCTTCACAATATATAAATGCAGGTATAAAACTGTGGAAGAAGAACCCATTAGGAAGAGGTAAAGGCCTGATCAATTTCCTTATCTTTCAGACTAGAGATTTTATATGCTGTTTGATACATGTAGTTAAAGCTAATTACTTAAAGTTTTTCACATTTTCAACATTGAGAGTATCATTTGAAAACAGCTTTTTTTTTTTTTACTGAAGCAATATGACATCTTAAGTGATTTTTCTATTATTAACTTCAAATTATTTCTATTTGAGGTATTTTATTTGAAATAAGATGTGTAGGATTTTCCCGTTACGGAGCAGAAGGATGACACATAGCCTCTCATTACAACTGACTAGAAAACTGGACAAAAAAATATGAAATAACTATTTTCAGATGTTGGAAAATAGGCACCATAGATTGTGGTCCCCGAGGAGAGGAAGATGCACAGTTCCTGACATTGTTCTGGCTTTCTGCCTCATGTGATTTCAAGACCGCCTGTGGAAGAGAAGGAAGCTCCTCATGTACAGTTAAGCAGAAATCGGAGGAAGATTAAATGGCTGGACTTGTAGGCCCAGGCCCAGGACTACTTACACAATAAAAAAGTTTTCTCCACCTAGGGCTAATCGTAAGGCTGTATGCATGAAGAGTAAAACTCCACAAGCTGGGGTGAAGAATTACTGAATTAGAAAAGCAGAGGTTTTCAGAGCTCAAGAAGGTTGGAAAGCATACAGGATTTCCTACAACTGGGACAAAAAACATGACAACTCAACCTTACAGAAGAGCTCAATCTTCTCACAGCTTTGTTCTAAGATCAGTTGTCTCCAGGTCAGAGATGGCACAGGAGAAAGTCCTGGCGGAGCAGAGCTCTCTGCTTCATGGTGGTCAGGAGCACAGCAGGGGAAGCGTGGTAGGCAGGAATGTGAGGGATGACATGGGGCACCATGACGGCATCTCCATGACCCAGCTGGACATACCCAGGACCACTCATCTGCTAGACATTCCTTAATGCATGAAGCTGACAGATCAAGGCTAATGGTCCCAGGAGGGGCTCAAGTTTTGGGGAACCAGAGCACATGGTCCGTAGTGATCACCAAGAAGTTCACTGGACACCCCAGCAGCATCCTAACTTAATACTCAGATACCTACAGGAAAGCTACTCTGGCCTCACGAAGCTTGAGAAAAGGACATTGAGGTTCAAATTAGTACAAAAAATAAGTTGTGAAACAACCCTAAAACTCTTGAAAGGAAGACAACAAAAGCCAGGTGTTCAAGTATGCAATGTCTCAATGTGCAGCACATATCAAAAAAGCACGAGACAGAATGAAAGTCAAGGGACTGTGGCACACTGCCAAGAGAGAGCTCAGCCAAGAGAGACAAACCCAGAGAGGACCGTGAAGATGGATCACAAAAGGATGACGTTTAGAACAGCTATTAAAACCATGTATTCCTATTTCACAGAAAACAAGATTACAGTAAAGCATCAAAACAGAACACACAAAAATAGTCAAAGGGAACTTTCAGAAACAGCAATATGGTATCTGAAATAAAAATTGCAGTAGATTTTTAATAAGAGATTGGGCCCTAAAGGAGAAAACATAGAAGATCTAGCAAACAGCATGAGGATGCAAAGGAAGCATAGGATGAAAAACCAAACAAACATGGAAAGACAGTTGTGGAATAACAAGTGTGCTACAAGACTCGTTGTGAAACCCTAGAAAGAGGGGCTATGGAAAATATTTTAAATATTAAAGGCCAAAATTTTTCCAAATTTGACAAAATATAAATCTATGAATCCAGAAGACCATTGAAAAGGATCTTGAAAAATATGAGGGGGAAATAAAATGGATTAGCCTAGAAGTTTATGTGCACTCATTTTACAGCTTTCCTTAAGATTTCTTCTTTGACCCACGAGCTATAAAGAGAAAGCTGAAGAATGCTTCATTCTGAATGCCATGTGAGTTTTGAAAAGTGGATCAATTTCTTCTGAAATAAATTTAGATTTTCCAGATATCTTTCTTACAGTTGCTGTTATCAGAGAACATATATTTATTTTACTTAATTCTGTTAAATGTTTTACTACTTTTTTGTGGCTCAGAATCTGGTCCTTCTTGGTAAACTTCCAAGTTTCATTTGAAAAGGAGTGTTCCTCTGTGGGGTTAGGTTTTCTATAAATGTCAATTAAATCAATAACACTTCTAATTTCTAGTATTTTTTTGTGTTCATAATGAAAAAGTGTTTTGCATTCTATTAATAACCCATGGATTAAATAAGGAATCTTATGGGAAATTTCAAAACATTTTGAACTAATTAAAATGAAACTTTAACATATCAAAATGAGTGAGATCTAAAACCACAAGACTTTAAAGTGAGTCCTTTGGCTTTAAATGGTCATATTAGAAAAAGGACTGAATGATCTTACTCATCCAACTATCTACATAAATCATTAGAAGGGAAAAACAAAGGGAAAAACCAGCCCATACCAAGTAGAAGGGAAGAAATGACAAAAGTGCAAAAAATACAGAAAGATTATTTTACATTTAAAAAGAATGAAATACCAGTGTAGGAATGACAAGAGAGATTCCGCTATAGATTTCAAAACTATTAAAATGATAATAATATTGTAAACAATTCGATGTCAATGAACTCAACAATTTGGCTGGAATGAACTGCCAACAGGAAAACAAATCTGAATAATCCTATATCTATAAAGGAAATTAAATTCATAATAAAAATTATCACCTGATGGAAAATCCAGGTCCAGTTAGCTGCACCGATAAAATCTATTAAATATTTAAAAGAGAAACAATAAACCTAACACAATCATTTTCAGAAAGTAGGTCAAGACAGAACAATTCCCTATGCATTTGCTTAGCCCAGAATCATTATGATGCCCCAAACTAGCTACAGACATTACAAAGAAACCAAGCATGGCATTGCATGGCCAGAACTTAGGAAAGCATAAGCAAATTACTAAATTGATCACAACTTCAAATCTACCCTAGGCAACTCAGTAATTTGACAAGACTCTTTCTCAAACTAAAAAGTAGCTCTGGATGTAGCTCAATAGAAAGTTCTCAGGTTCAATCTTCAGGGCCACCAAAAGAAAAAGAAAAAAAACAGGTGCAAGAAGAATATTGAAGGGCTGACCAAATAGCTTAGCAGATTAAAGCACGTGCAAGCAGGCACAGGGTCTGGGGGTTCGATCCCAGGGCCTGCAGGGCCTGCCGTGCTGGCCCCACCCCTGGGGCACACTGAGACGGCAATTGAGACTGGGCTTGGTGGTGTGAGCCTGTAATCCCAGCTCTTGGGAAGCTGTAAACAGGCAGATCATTACAAGTCCGATCTAGCAGTGAGAGCCTGAACACCCTGTAGACTCTTCCCTAAAAATACAAAAAAAA
>NDGM011079635.1:0-10134 GCA_002564305.1 Octomys mimax | reverse complement strand
GAATGATTCCATTGTTATCAACAAAACTTTAACATCAGTCAGCAATACCATGGCTCTAGAGATTTTAAAAAAGAAAAGCAGTCACCATTCAACATAACCAGCACAGTGCCTGGGTCTAGTGGATATGGTTCCCGAGGCCTGAAGAACAGAAATCTGAGGCCAACTTGGGAGTTCAAGACCAGCCTGGGCTACAAAGTGGGCGCAAGGCCAGCCTGAACTGCATAGTAAGACCCTGTCTCAAAAAGAGAAAAAAAAGTTCTTATCTCTACTAAAAACTTTCCCACCAGAATAAGGTAGCAAGCCAAAACTTGCTTTGTTCAAATTCACTAAGGAAAACTTAACAAGGGAATGTTAAAAATTCCTCAAGACTCATTACTTCACAGCAAGTTGTAATCTGCACTCAAAAGTCAGGATTCATATGTCTTAAGACTTGGCTCACAGAAGCCCACTGAGTGGCTGGTGTTGTTCACAATTTGGGACCTTAGAATAAATGAGTGGACAAACTTGTAATCTAAACTATTGACCTGCATCTTTTTTCTTAACCCCAACTTGTTCCTTACATGTAGGCTCAATCTTTTCAGAATTCGGGAGAGAGACACTGCAAATATGAAGTGAAATGAAATGAAATAAGCTGTGATGTAGAGCATGGGAGGAGCAATTTTGTAACTTGTGTAAGATATGGGCCCAGTCCTCAGTACCAAAAAAGAAAAAAAGAAGAAAGAAGAAAGGAAGGAATTAAGGATGGATGGAAAGAAGGAAGGACGAAAGGAAAAAAGGAAGGAAGGAAAGAGTATTACTCTAATTTTGTAGTTAAGCAGAAAAATGAGAACATCTAAGGGAGGGGAGCTCCAAGTTCAGCCATTTATCTAGGTGTCACCTTAAGCAAGTTAAATAATATTTTGAGACGTCGTATTTTTCCATCTATGTTGAAATTTGCAATTCACAAGGAGACCCAAGTGACTCACTCAGAGTAGTTAGTGGAGGGCTTTGAGCTAGAGTTCATGCTGTTTGAAAACAACAACCTGGAAAGTACCCATTCAGCTTTATTTTAAATTTAAACTGAGAATAATGCTATTTTGATTATAGAATGTTTTCAAAACCCCCCAAAAAAGAACGACTCTCTTGTATTTGGAATTAATTTTATAGCTTTAATCAAAGGCCTATTTAATTCCAGCGATGGGCTAACCTCCTGCCAAGTACCACGGGGCTACACAGAGTGGTTAGCAGGGTTGATTTCAAAAATAATAACAAGAGAAAATGCAAAACTGATTAAATCATGCAAAAGAAGAAAGAAAATGTACTGCGTATTGTCAGAAAATGTAAAACTTCTCCAAGTCAACAAGAAATTTTGCTTCCAGTCTGCTTAAATCTAACTTCATCAAGCTTACTGTTTCTCCTAATTTTCAGTTTTTTTCCCACCTAAATGATTTCTTTTATCATCTCCCCTTTAACAGAGGGTCTTTCTGAGTGTCAGCCTATTTAAAGCTTTATCATTATAAATAATAATCTACTTTCATTTTTTTAATACCATGTATCAGGCGTTTCATGATATACTCATTTGACTTTATTATTCATTGATGTGTGCTTTTAATGGGTGTTAAACTGCCATTTTCTTCCCACTAAACATGCTAACAATCCCTTAAAATAGTGAGAAACTGGGTCTGCTTTTAGCCTATCTTATGGTTTGTGTCTAGTTGTCCCCCCAAAGCCTCATGTATATCATGGAACAGACTTCTAGAGTTTGTGATTAACTGGTGATCCACTGGGATTATGGACGTTAGTGCTGCTGGGATTATGGACGTGAGTGCTGCTGGTTTTATGGGTGTGGGTGCTATGGCTAGCTTGGGGAGGACAGCTTGAATATATCTTAAGAGAGACAGACTTGCCTTTGTTGCTACTATTCCTCCATTTTGCTCTCTGCTCTTTGTTGCCATCATGAAAGGTTGCTCTCTGCTACGTGCCAGTCGGTGTTAGAGCCACTTGAGTATGGACAGAAACTTCCAGTAACTCTGAGCTAAATAAACCTTTTCTTCCTTCATTTTTTAAAATGAATATGAAACTATGTATTGACCACTGCTCACCATTATTCACAATAAACTAAACAATATACATTAGGTTAACATTCTGACTACTATAAAGTTGTTTTCCTGGCTTCTGCTGAAAACAGTAACCCGTATTCTGAAAAGATTGAGCCTACATGTAAGGAACAAGTTGGGGTTAAGAAAAAAGATGCAGGTCAATAGTTTAGATTACAAGTTTGTCCACTCATTTATTCTAAGGTCCCAAATTGTGGACAACTCCAGCCACTCAGTGGGCTTCTGTGAGCCAAGTCTTAAGACATATGAACCCTGACTTTTGAGTACAGACTTCAACTTGCTGTGTAGTAATGAGTCTGAGGAATTTTTAGTGTTCCCTTGTTAAGTTTTCCTTAGTGAATTTGAACAAAGCAAGTTTTGACTTGCTACCCTATTCTGGTGGGAAAGTTCTTAGTAGAGATAAGAACTTTTTTTTTCTCTTTTTGAGACAGGGTCTTGCTATGCAGTTTAGGCTGGCCTTGCGCTTACTTTGTAGCCCAGGCTGGTCTTGAACTCCCAAGAACCTCCTGCTTCAGCGTCCCAAGTGCTGGGGTGCACCACCATGCCCAGCTAGATAAGACATTTTTTGGGGGGACGGTTGGAAGTAAATTGCATTTTTGTGACTAAAGATAGATTTTGATATATCTGTTTTGAAAATATCCTCTTTATACTGTCCAATTAACAACAAAACTATTTATTTAACTTAAAAGGTTATAGCTTCAGGAAAACTTTCTATTTAACTGGAAATGATTTCTTAGGTTGCTCAAGACAATGGCATCACAAATACAAGGTTCTCACCCATAGTTTTTGTTTTGGTGAATGTTTAAAAGCAAAACAAAAACCACTTACATAAGAATTTTGTTTATATACACATAAACAAAAAACTCAGGATGGTCCTTAAGCCTATGAACTAAAACATGAGCTCTGATTTGGACTATGGACAGTTTCCCCCAACATTTAGAGAAGCAGAGGAAATGTATCAGGCTACCAAATGTTCTTTTTTGACAAAGGAAGCATCTACAAAAGCTTTATTTATTTATTCAAAATAACCAGTGAAAAACAAACAAAAAACAACAACTTTCCCAAATACTACTTTCAAAACTGACATATCAAACTCGATTTTCATTAGAACGTTTTTTCCACACTAGTAAATCAAAACAAAGAGCCACTTTATATATACATATATGAGAGAGAGACAGAGACAGAGACAGAGAGAGACAGAGAGAATGCCAAGATCGTCTCTCTTCATAAAAAGCAGTTATGATTTGAGGACATTTTTGATTTGCCTCTTTTGCCAGCACCAAATCAGCCTCTTCTGAATCTTTCCATTTCATGAGAAACTTCTATTCTCCACTACTATCTGTGGTGCCAATTATTCATTTAGGATCAAGACCTCTAGCAAAACCTCTAGGTTTGTCAGCAGCATCTCTCTTTTTTTCTTTGACTTGCCGTCATAAGATTTGCTGACAGAAAAGATTTTCTTTTTGTACCATCTTTTCCTTTACCAGCTTTTTGTGAATTAAGAAATGCTGCAATTAACTCTAGACAATCTAAATTTTCTTCAGGTTCCCATGTATGCCAGCATCTGTAAATCCTTCCACTTCAGAAAATCCTCCACCTTCCCATTCACTATATGTCGGTCTAGAACTTTTTCTGCCACAAACTCTTCAGGTTCTGCTTCCTCAACTTTTTTACATTTTCCAGTTTATTTCTTTCCCATTTTTTTGCAATATAGGTTTTTGGAGGCCATTTTTTACTGCAGACTTAAAGAGCTATTATTCACCGCCTCGGATGCTCGGTCACAGGTTTGCGGTCTCAGCCTGCGTGCCTGCAGATCCACTGTCTTTCCTTCATTTTGAGTGTCAGATATTTGTCCCAGAATCTAGAGAAGAGTAACTGAGACATCCTATTATTACCTAGAAGAGATTCCATACTTTCTAGGGACAAAAAAAAATTACATGTTTAATTCTCCAACCCATCTAAATCACTTCTGTGATAATAGGGGCAATTAATCTTGTGCATTATTTTTCTTGCATTTGGTAGGAACCCTGGCAAAATATTTAGTAGGTTACATAACAATTTTCTAAATCAATGATAAAGTAGATGGATTTTTAATATATTTAAAGTCATACTTAATAATATAGGATTTTAAAATAAAATAAAAGGTTCCTTGATAAGATTTTATTTACCTGTTTAAGTTGGATAACACAGATATTTATATAGGTGGTCATTAAGCATATTTTGAAACAGATGAAAGTCAGCAAGGTGGTCTCAGGCATGGAGAAATCTGGGTGAAGGGCAAACCAGTGTTGAACCTGTTGTACTCAATGCAGAATATACTACCTGCAGACCTTTCAACAGGTAATAACTTAATTAATGCTGCTCCAAGGTGTACTGCTGCCAAAGACAGCTCTCACCTTTTGTACACTTTAAGGACTGCCTTGGTTAATACAGCCCTATCCTCAAAGTCCTGCCTGTTTCCATAACAGCCCACAGCCCCTGACTCTCCAACATGGCAGTCCAAAGAAAGCAGAGGGTATACAGTAAAGTAGGAAGGACTTAATATTACATCATAACACCCACCAAAGAGAGTCAGAAAAAGTACAAAGCAATTTGGTAGGATCTTCTTACACCTTTGAGTATGAGTTTGCATTATTTTGGAACAGAGCCTCTACTATCATTACTCTCTTTCAGAGCTTTTCAAGTATGAAATTCTACCGAATTTCACCTCAACTCAGGATGCAATTTTATGTTACAGCAAAGATGGTAGAGGATTAGGCACTTGACTCTTAATTGCACATAGTATGATGTAAGCCCCACTGCACAGAAGTTGGCAGAGCAATCAGTTTAAGGCACAGGCGAAGCACTAACTTGGGGATCATCTCTTTAGAATACAGATGACTTCGAGGATATGGGTTACTTTTCAGAAACCCAGGAATGCTTCTATTAACCTTTACTCTCACTGGCCAGTGATACTGCTAATTTATTCTAAGGATACTTGTATGTCTATGAACTAAAACATGAATAGAAATGAGTTAGCAAGTAAATACTCTTCATGCTTTCCCTTTCTCTCCTCATCTTATTCTGTCATTTAATCTTTTTTTTCCTTCAGATAACTTTTTTCACACTTTGGGTAACTGTATCACTTCACGGCATCTTCTTACCATTTCATAGTTGCCAGTTCCTCATGATTATGGCTTGTGTACCCACACACCTATAATTATAATGGTTTTTCCATTTCTACTCCTTTAATTCTGTCTGATATTTTAATAGTCTCATTTTTACATTTGTTGAATTCATTTTAGAGTATTTCTTAGTTAATTAAGTGGCTGCTTTTATCCTGCTCCTTGAAATATCAAATTATATATCTGCTCACAATGTAGGCAGACAGTTATATGGTCTTTATATTGTTTTCTTTGAATTAGGGACTATGTATGTGAAACTATAAATGAGTCATATTTCATCAGACACTCCACGGAATCCAGTATCATGAGTGGGATTTTTCTAAAAGAAAAACTAAAGATGAAGCCTTATGTACAACTGATTTACCTGGAACATGGCATATATGCATCAAAATGAAGGAGAATGACATAGGGATGTTATTCAAGCCATGAATGGAAAACAAAGCTTTCTAGAAGCGAAGGGAAGGGAAGGGAATAGGAGAATAAGGTTACGTCATGTACAGGTACAAAGTTTCTATGATGAATACGATCATTGTATATATCTAAAGTGTATCAATAATATCTGATAAAACAGAACAAAACAATGTAAGTTTATACTATGATAGTAACCACACTGTGAGTCCTTGCACATGCCATTACTTGGGATCTTTGTTGTTTTACAAAGTGGACCTCAGAGCTGACTTTTCTAGAGACTAAATGAGGAAGTATTCATTCATCACCCAAACTATTCACGAGAATGCTCTGGGCATTTACCTCCTACCTGGGAGGTGACACATAGGTGAGTATGCTGCAGGTTCATTAGGTAGGGGTCCCGTTGACACAGGTCACAAACATTGCATATATGGAAAGAAGATGCAAATCACACCAGCTGAGGTGAAGCATTTATTAATAGCATCTGTACAATGTTGTTAAAGAATGTGGGCAAGGTGACATTAAAATGGCAGATATAGTACATACAAATCAGTTGGTTAATAAGTCCTGTTATCATTTGTGATAGCCACTGTCACCTTGGTTTGAGGAAACCTAATAGATTTATAACTCATATTTCTGAATGGGCTTGGGTAGGCCATGGAGATGGGAATTGGGCAGTAGTTTTGGTCCCTAGTGTCTTCCTCCCTGTCCCTATCTTTCTGCTTTCCAGCTGCCATAGTTGGGCTGCTTTCTCCTGCTGTACCCTTTCGTCAAGTTTATGCCTTGAGGCCAGTCAACCATAGACCGAAACATTGAAACTTTGATTGAAAATAAATCTCTCCTCCTTTAACTAGTGTATGCTAGATATTTTGTCCCAGAAACAGAATGCTGGCTAGTATAGAAAATAGGTACCATAAATGCTGAATTTTTCCTATGACTAAACCTGACCTCATTGTTCAGAAGCCTTAGGAACTGGTTTGCAGACAGAGTTTGGAGAAGTTTTAATATGCAGATTAGAGAAGCTCTAGAATACTGAAGCAGAGGTTGTTGAATGATTCTCCTGAAAGATAAGGAGACCAGAATGCTGACAGTTATGCAGACAACAACTGCAGGCTGGACTGAGGACTCTATGCATGAAGAACTGAACTAGAAGCTGTTCATGTCACAGTCTGCCAAATACCTTCTCTACATTTTGTCCAATACTTAGGATTTTGAAAGGTTGGATTTACATTTAATAGAACAATTGATACACTGGAGAACATTTCAAGTCAGGCTAATACAAACTAAGATGGCTTTAAGCAAGATTTATTATGATAATGATGAAGAAGATTAAAACTTGAAAACAGGTACAATTCACCCAGAAAAGGAGCACATATAAACATAGGGACAAAAAATCTGTGGTAGCTGAAGGTATTAGTATCATTAAAAGGAAAACCATGTATTTTATCCCAGAACCTGAAGGAAGATGCCTGACAGATATTTCCAGAATTACCCAAACTTTACCCACTGCATACTCAAGTGTAAATTTGTGTGAAAGATTCTGCGTGGAGAGGAAAGCTCCAAGGTTGCTAAGAAGTCACTCAGGGTTACTAAGAGCCATGTTCCCACGAGTCCAGCCATGTATGCACCCAGAGCCCACTTTGCCCATTATTCATCAGGGCCTGCTACGGCTCCAGCTGGTGTGACCTTGATGTCACCCAGTTAATGATGGTTTTGTAGACAAATAGAATACAAGGGCAATTTCCAAGGTAGGCGAGGAATGCCAGGCATCCTGTGACAGAGTGAGAATCCCTTCTATGAGCCCCCTGAGGATGCAAGATATGAAACTATGGCAGGAAAATGAAAGCATCAGAGGATGCCCCCAGAGAGTGCAGATGACAGAAACATGGAAAATCTGCTTCACAAAGCTGCAGACAGGGAGCAGAGCCAACACCCAAGAAAGTCCACTTGCCACAGCAAGTGGCAAAGCTATAGGAATGGATCTGTCCATTCCCTTTGAGATGTACTTCCTTCCTCTTTATGCTTCAAATACTGAGTGTATACCTAAAGGATTTAACATTCACCTTGCTGCATTTCAGTCCTGCTCCATCCGGTTACATTTTGTCCCCTTTTCTCCCTTTTGGAATGGACAAGCCTGTGTGGTTGTATTTTGGGAGCATATACCTAACTCTTTTAATTTTATGTGCGTTCACACTTAATAATTAAATCCCAGAAGAAAATTTGGTTTTGAACATTTTATTTACTTATTTATTTTTGGGACCAGATACTGAACTCAGGACCTTTTGCTTGCCAGCTAGGTGTTTAACCCACTGAATTATCTCCCTCGCCCTGGGTCTGGACTTTTTAGCAATGATGGAATTGTACAAAACTTGAAGACAGAGTTTCTAAGTTTGCTATTGTATGTAGGATAATTATATCATGTTGTGCAGAATCATGACACTGTTTTTGTCTCTATTTTGACATAAATATGACTCAATGAGGTGTCTTTGAGTGACAAGTTGATGAGTAGACTTATAGCTCACCTTTGCTGTGAACTTGATTAATTTGATAAATACCTATGAGATCAGTAAAGGACATGTCTGGGTAATTTTCAGTGGTCGTAGAGGGCATGATCTTAGGGACCATATCTGGTACCTAGATCCTTTCTGTTGCAGTTCACATCCTTGGCATGGTGGAAAGCATGGACAGTAATCCAATTACTCAGAGTAATTGTCCAATTCAGACTCCAAGAGAGGGAGGAGAGGTTCCCACTACCTGAGACCTTTCATCATGAAAAACTCTGTTAAGGACAATGCTGGACTGAAGCTTCTATGGCTACTTATTGATAGAACCAGGAAACAAGGATAAAGGACAAAGGAAGGCCAGTGCCTATGTAGGAATTCATCAAGGAACAGGAAAAGGGCAGGGAAACTCAGGATGGTCTGTCACATAACTGACCTTGAGGCCAATCAAATAAATCAGAGTAGGGGAGGGCAAGGGCCACAGCATTCATTCCATTAGGTAGTGTGCTTCGTCCTACTTTGATGTGTGGCCCTGTAATGTGTGTATTTATCTCTACCTCTGCATTCTGGGAGGTTGTGGGTGAGAGGTCCCTCACCACTGCCTATCCACCCCACACAGACATCTGGGCAATGCCCCTGCAATGAGTTTCTGCCTTCTGCTGCTGCTCTTTGCTCCCAGGGTTCTATGAGTCAAGTGCCTTTCTTCCAGCACAGGTTTCTGCTCTGTAGTTCCTGCCCAGGAGCCCAGCTGTGGGCAGAACCCCCTGACACTGTGAGTCTAGATAAGTCTCTCCACTTTTAGGTGATAGTTGTCAGACTTTTTGAATCCAGAAGGGAAAACAGCATCCTGGTCTAGAAGAACTTAGTACTTATTTTACCTCATCTCTGTCACCTTCCTATTTGTCCTACAGCTAGACCTCCCTCAGCTCTTGCCTAGAAAGCTATACTGTGGCTTCTGACTTTCCTTCCGACCATCTGCTCACATCCTGTCCCAAATTGTCAAAGACTTACAATATCATCAGTACCGTCACTGTTAATGTCATGTTGCTGATAACTCTTACTCACAACTTTATGCTTTTTGGAATATAAAATATATATTTTGGAAATACTTACATTTCCAAATGTCCAAAACTTGACACATTGTCTTTGCTTACTTCTACATCTTGCTGTTAGTATCGGATCTCTTCCCCGAATATCCTGATCTTGTTTCAATCACAGTGTCACTGTCTTTTCTCCCAGATTGGACCCAGATTCTTCTGTTCTCTTCTGTAAACCCAATACGTGTGCTACACTCTAGGAAAACTTTCTTCCCTGAAGATTCTAAAATATTATTTTTATGTATTTATTACAGGGTCTACAGGGTCTCACTACATAGATCGGACTCATAGTGTTCCTCTTGTTTTCGGCAAGTGCTGGCATTACAGGCAGGTATCATTACGGGCACATACCACCATGACCAGTCTCAATCATTGTCTTGGTGTGCCCTGGGGGAGGGGCCGGCATGGCATGCCAGGGATCAAACCCCGGCCGCTGTGCTCCACCAAAGCAGGTGCTTTAGTCCACTGAGCTAGCTGGCTGGACCTGAAAACAACTTTGACTGAGAACCAGATATTATTATTGTGTGTGCCTGAAGGTCCTAGTACTATATGTATCTTAGAGCAGGTGTTCATAAAATATACTGAATAAATAGGTTTGAAAATTAAATATGTGTGTATATCCCATAAATATCAAAATATATATTTAATATTTATTATATCAAATAAATATATTAAAAAATTAAGTATATTTTTTGGGGGTACCAGAAAATGAACCAGGACCTAGTGCTTGCCAGACAAAGGCCGCGCTGCTGAGCTATATCACCAGCCCTAAATTACTCCTGTATCCCACATATTTATTTTTTTCTTTCTTTTTTTTTTATTGAGAAACAAATATCAATGAGACAGTTTCACAATTGATTAATAGGAC
>NDGM011079602.1:0-15657 GCA_002564305.1 Octomys mimax | reverse complement strand
ATTTTGAGTGTCGGGTATTTGTTCCAGCAACGAGAGAAAAGTAACTAAGACAACCTCAAATCCATAATTGTTACTATCGGGACGAACATCTTAAATCATGTTTCCTGGAAAACAGAACCTGATGAAGATTTTAATGTTAATCATTTTGGTGACATGCAAATTCAAGGTGCCCAGGGTGAAAGAACAACAACTGAAGAGGGCCAGTCAGATAGCTCAGAGGACTAAAGCGCCTGCTTAGGCAGAGCACAGCGGCTGGGGTTTGATCCCCTGCATGCTGTGCCAGCCCTGCCCCCTTGGTGCAGTGAGATGGAGATTGAGGCTGGGCATGGTGGTGCGTGCCTGTAATCCCAGCGCTTGGGAGGCTGAAAACAGGAGAATCACTATGAGTCTGATCTATCTAGTGAGACCCTGTATACCCTGTAGACCCTATACTAAATACATTTTTTTTAAAAAAGGAAAACTGAAGAAGGGAGACATGTTAACAGCTCAGGTAGATGGAAGAACCCTTCTCAGAGCAGACTATGGGAAGGAAGAAGGAGAACAGCCTATCAGAGGGTATAGGGAGAAGATGTGGATCTTGTGGTTCCTCCAGTCTTCCTGCTGTCCTTGGTCAGAGTTTATCCTCAGAAAGCAAATTCTCCTATACTTCCCTGACCTTCCACCACTGTGGCCTTTGCCGTGGATGCCATTTCTCAAGCCCCATGGGACGATGCTCCTTCACATCTTGAAATATTCAAGGAGCTAGTGAGTTCTACTGTTTGTCTGCTGGGTGAAAAGTGGTGGAGCCTCTGGCCACACTGCCTGGAGGTGGCACTGGCAGCCCAGGTGATGCCAACAGACCAAGCTTTAGAAGCCAGGCAAAGGAAGAGAGGATCTGAATGGCTACAAAGAGGGAGATGTGCCTGGAGGTATGCATAAGGAGATTCAGCTGATGAATAACACATTACTGTTTGAGATGAGTATTAAGTCCATAGCTATTTGTCTTAATATAATTATGATATATACCTTAGCTAAACATGCATATTACATATTAAATAATACATCTAAAAGGTTTGGACCATACATTTGGACCAGGTAAAGGATTTTAAATATGTTTAAAGTATTAAGCCTACCTGAGCTTTGAACCTTGGAGAGCTATATTTTCCCCTACTCTTCTCTTGGTAATTATGATACATATATCTTGTAAGGAAGTGCTGATCAACTAGAGAAAAACAAAGGAGTTACATTTTCTTTCCATGTGTAGTAAGCAGAAATGAATTTGCTACCTTCCCACAGTGGCAGTATCATTAAAGAGTTGAATTTTAAAATTGGCCTTTAGGGGCCAGCGAGATAGCTTAGCAGACTAAAGCACCTGCTTAGGCAAGCTTAGGTAAGAGCAGGGACTGAGGTTCGATCCTTGGGCACCACATGCCACATCAGCATGCTCCCAGGGTGGGCTGAGCCAGCCACAAAGTCTGGGTGTGGTGGCGCATGCCTGTAATCCCAGCAGTGGGGAGGCCAAAAACAACAGGAGGATCACTATGAGTCCAAGCTGCGTAGTGAGACCCTGTAACAACAAAATACATTAAAACAATAATTAAAAAAATAAAATTGGCTTTCCAGTATAATGGGCCTTGGAGTGACATTGGCATGGGAGAACATTTCATTAAATCTTCCTCTCACTCTCGCTTTTTTTTTTTTTTGGAACCAGGGATTGAACTCAGGCCCTTGTGCTTGCCAGGCAAGCACTTATTCTACTAAGCTATCCCACCAGCCCAGAACATTTCATTAAAAATGAGACAGTTCAGAAAATAAGGAATAATGGTTTGACTAGATCATTTGTTGTTGAAAGAAAATGAAGAGTACATTTTTAGAAAGATGCGTAATTGCAGCGTGCAGAGAAACTTGGAATGCCTAGCCAGGCTATATTTCACTGACAAGAGAGGAACTGAAAATTTCTAAACTGTATCTTCCAGGCTTCCAGATGTTGGTGCAGTCATACGTCTGACTTTTAATTAGTGGACTATGTAAGCGTGATTCTTGCAGACCTAGTGCATGAAATTTCCTTGATAACACTTCATGTTTTCTGTTCCTTTGCCTGTTGAAGTGATATGGAGAGCCCAGGAAAGCTGCCTGAGGCCCAAATGATGGCAGAACCACTCGATGGAAGTTGGAGTCTCTGCATGACTATGTGGAGCAGAAACTCTGCCACATCCTGTATACCTCAGTGGCCGGGATATAACCAAGCAATGAACATTTTTGTGTTAAATCACTGAAAATGAATATGATGATAGCAGTTAGTTTACTCTATAGAATGCATTTATGGCTGCATGTATATACCTGCATGCTAACCGCAAGCTCTTTGAGGAAAAGCACATAGCTCTTTTTGCAAAATCGACTAGCAATCACACATCCTTCAAAATAGTGAAGGAAAGAAAAATTCTCAAAAACAACAAAATTCTCCACATTCTATAGGTCCAAAATAACTTGATGCCTAAGTTTTAATTTATAACAGGGAAATTTCACAGAGTTACTTTCTCATGGCTATTCTGACTGGATAATCACTGTAACAGATTGAAGCAGCCATTCATTCCAGCTAAGTAAAACTGCATTTAAAATGTCTGAAATATTCAAGCTTCCCTTCACCTTCTCACTGAGAAACATCTGCTACCCATTAACCCATGCGCTTTTAGCCCCAGATACATAATACTGGTCAAGCACACCCATCTCTTACTTTTCTACTGTAAATTTGTACTTTGGCATAATAGTAGCCAGCTGTGTGCCTCAGTCTCTCTCTCTCTGAGGGCTATAGGAATAAATTTATGTGTTTACCTGCTTGGTATGATTAATATCAAGGTGTGTGCATGTGTGCAAAAGTGACAAAGGGAATTTTTACCCCCCTTATGTTGCATGTAACTTTATTTTGCATATGTTTAGAAGACATCACAAGACAGTATAATAGACCAACACCACTGCAAGATTTTTTTTAACAAGTGCTTGATTTTTCTGATAGAATTAGCCCAATTCAGTACAAGAAAAAGCAGACTTGCAAGTTTGGGAGGTCAAAAATCAATCATCAGATTATCCATCCATGGAGGATGAAGATGATCAGTTATGGAAAATGCATGGCTTCATAACAGAAGGCTGTTGTGGGTGGGTGATGGCCATGATGAGAACTTTGACCGTGACTGTGTGAGCCAGAATTCCCATGACAGAGAAATGGAGCAAGAATCCACTAATACGGACACACAGAATGCAGAATAACTCGTGATCCGGATGATCAAGAAAACAGCAACTTGAGCAGGCATTTGACTAGTTGAAGTGTTGCAAAATGATCACACAACCAAATGGACCAATCTAGTGTTAGGACAGGATCTGAAAATAGAATGAGGGTCTTGGCAGGCAGTGAAAGGTATTGCCTGGAATGTCAGCACTACTATTCAAGGCTGAAAACTGTAACAGATAAAATGCTGCATGAATCTGTGAAATACACAAGGGCTGAAATGCAAGTAAAATATTCTATATGCACTAACAGCCAAAATTTTAAATGTATTTATTATGACACCTCACTAGCTGAACTGAAACTAGCTGAACTACTGATTTTAACATTGCATCATGATAGGAATATTGCTAGGGAAAACTTGACAGAACAGAAGCCTGGGATGGTAACTTTCTACAACAAAACCAAAGGCAGAATAGATATTGACGAGTTATGCTGCACCTGTGATGTCAACTGAAAAACAAAGTGTTGGGCAATGCTTGTGTCTTACTTGATTCTAAATGTTTATGTCATAAGTAGTTTGATAATTTACAAAGAAAATAACAAGTGCAAAGAATCACAGAGAAATTTTACTAGAAGTTTGGAACTGGAGCTCATAAGAGATCATTGACAGAAGACGAAAAACAACATGTTTCTTCCCAGGGAAATATGCAAAAAAATTGTGGAGCACATTGGCAAGCTGACAGGTGAATGGGCAGGTGCAGCATCACAAAGACCTGCTATGACATGACAAGAGCAGGAAAACAAAAATGATGTCAACTGTACTCTACAAGAAAGTACAGGAAAACAAGACTTATATGTTATAAGCATAAGTGATACCTGTGTACGGAGCATGCAGTTGTCACGTGTGGAGACTGCCTTTGGTGAGACAGTTGAAGCAAAACTTATTTTTGTGGTAGAGTTCTACTTGTATTTTCCTTGTAGCTCATATAGACATTTATTTCTAATGTTATCATTTAGTTTTTATAAGAAAGTACAGCGGGTACAAAATGTTGATGTGTATTGTAAATGCACAATACATAGTAAGAGTTGCACACTGTATTTTATTGATATCCTATGTGCCTATTAAATATACACTATGTAATATAATGAGAACTTCCTGCAAAAAAATCCCGCTGAGATGTCAAAAATGTCCTTCAAGGGCTGAGAAATAGCTTAGTGACATAAGCGCCTTCTTGATAAGTGCAGCTCCTGAGTTTGATCCCAAGTACCAAAACAAAACAAAAGCAAAAACAAGAAGTCCTTCAAAAAGGCCAAGAAAACAAAATACATGTGCTGTCAATGTAAGCTCTCTGAGTGTATAGAACATGCTGTTGTCATGTGTGCAGGCTATGGTAAGTGTAATAATTGAAATAAAGATTTTTTTTAAAGTGCTATTGGTATTTTCATTGCTGTTTATATAAGGCTTTATTTGTACTATTCATTTCCAGGTTTATCACACCAAAAAAGCAGTATTGAAAATTTTGATGCTTTTTAAAAATTAACAGTAAATATTAAAATTTTGATTCTGTTAAGTACTCATTGTTTAATATAATAAAACTAAGGGAGTAAAATGAATAATTCATGAATAGAAATATTCTAAAGAACAAATGTGGGTCTAATATATATGGATCTAACATATTTCTGCATCTTTATGACAAAATTACTGTCATGCTTTACTTAAGAGTATTTATGTAGTTTTTGACTGTTAAGAGAATCATTTAGTATGTAACTGAGGGTTTTATGTTCTGCTCTACAGAGTGGAAAGCTATAGGAGTCATTTTCTGTCTGAATATCCTCCCTCTCCTGGTACCTTGAATAGAGATAAAGTTCTGGGTTGATCTAAATGAAAAATTAGTATGCCTTTTTTAGGTCTAAAGAAAAATCAAGGAGTCAGACACTTGGAGCATTTATTCATGTCCGTTTTGATAGAATGCATAGATGCCTCAGCTGAGGATGCTTAGTGATTTTTGTCCTGAAGTGAGTTTGGTAGACACATGCCTCTGCACTGCCTGTGCTCTGTCTGCCAGGTTGTGGCCAAGAATCTCTTCATCCCCACCCATGCCAGCCCTGGTCTACACCTTGCTGATTCCTATGCCAAAGGATGGGGTGAGGATGATTATGGGACATGTCTCTCGTCACTGAGTTTCACAGTTGAAACTTCACCCTGGTTAGTTTGGGAACTGTGAGGAGCCCACATCATGATGGCTGCCTCAAAAAAGCAATGGCAAAGATCACTTATTCCCTCTCTTCCTCCTGCCTCATTCCCACCATCCTGTGTACTTTTGCTTCATCTAAATGGCTGCTTGGAAAGCAAACCCTGATGCTAAATTTGGAAGTTTGTGCTCCCAATGGGGAGCATCTTCTGTCTTAGCAGACAAAAGAAACCACACACATTTTTTTTTTCAATATTCTTCTAGGTACATTATTCATGTTGTGTGAATTTTGCTCATGATTCGCATCTTGGGTAAAATGTACTCTCTCCTTCAATTACAATAAAAGTTTCCAATATGTTTCTTAGGAAAATAAATAGGAAAACATCTTAAAGTACTCCAAGCAAATTGAATGACAAGGGGCTTTTCCATGTCTGTTTTTTGACACTTTTAAACTCATGTCTAAGGTCCCCAAAGTATTAAAATATACATGAAAAATTTAATTTGCCAGTAATTCCTTACTGAGATGCATATTTTAAACATTTTTTAAAGTCATTCTCACTAAGGAAATGAATCTGGTTTGCAAGATTCTGGGCCATGCATGTCACTAGGAGAAGAGTCCACACCCTGATGGCCCTGGAAGCAACGCAAGGGAGAAAATTGGCTCTGCAAGTAGGGCCTGAACGCAAGGCTCAGTCAGCAGGACGAGGTCAGCAGGACGAGGTCAGCGCGCTGAACCTAACATATCCCTCGAGTCACATCCACCTTGTAAAAGAAACTGCATTACCAAAAGAAGTCCTGGGAGCACCACTGTTGTTTGAATCCAGAGGAAAACAATATGAGTCACACAAGAGCACTGCAGGCCTCTTTCACATCCATTTTGTGCCTGCTTGGCCTGTGTTTACAAAGCATACCAGAGTTCAGGAGAAATGAAACAGCGAATGAAATACTATCAAGCCGCATTCCATCTCAGAAGGCTTTATGCTCTGTGGTTTTTATGAGAAGGGTTACTGTGCTCCAAATATCCCTATCCAGGAATGCTCCCAAGAAAATAGTCCAGGCTTTAATAAGACAATGGAACAACTGGAATCTGAAGACAGTGGGGTACAGGGCAGTGAGGAGTGGAAAAAACCTCTAATGTGTTCCCTGGATACATGAGAACACTGATGATGGCCTGCTTTTATTATTTTCTCTCGTGATTTATTTTGCAATTATTTAATGTGAAATGGCATTTGTCCAGTAAAAAGAAACAATGCTATTACATGGATAAAATGTAAGTCCAAAAAGGGAGACGTCCATCTGAAAAATGTGTTAGTGTAGTTAATCTGTCCTTCTCAATTCCTTCATTACAGTTTCTCTGTGTGACTCCACTTACATCTTACAATAACCCAGAGGATTAACTCAGAATAGATATCTTCTTGTTCTGCAGATCCGTGCACTTACACATCTCTTCTTCCCTTACATTTCCTCCTGAACATTACACAGATCTCAGACTCCACTGCCCATATCTCTATCCTCCTTCCTGTAACCTGTGGTCACTCTGGGAAGTATTGAAATTACAATTGCCCTTAGAAATAGCTCTTCCTTGGCCCATCAAGAATCAGGATCACTCTACAGTAATAGCCATAAACTGCTAGCGAGAGTTTTAGACTGCTGTAGTGAGTTATCTTCTTACAGCAAAGAATGGTAGAGTCCTGTGCAGGCCCTAAGACATAAAATATTAGACAATCCTGATTTTTTTGGCAAGCATTCAGGCTGTGTGTTAAGGTGATCTTCTACAAGAGCAGCATTTCTTAGTGACTAGGTAGGTGGTTACAGGATGGTTAGATAGATGGATAGAAGGATTGAGAGCATTAACTGTCAATTATTTCTAAAATAAAGGTGAAGTGGGTCATTAATTCTCAGGGGGGTAAGAAAGAATCAAAATGCAGTGAGCTGATCTCTTTGTTGAAAGCTCCCTCTTGGTCCATTGTAAAATGTCCTTTCTTGCTGCCCTAAATGTAGACAATTCTTAACAACCACAGAGAATCTTCAAAATTTAAGTCAGATCTCTCCTCCTTTTGCTCAGAAGTCCTGAATAGTTTCCTAGCTTTTCAAAGTAAAGCCTACGAAACAGTGACTTGCCTGGCCCCTCTATGGATTTTGGTCTCTCTTCTGCCCTTCTTTTCTTTGTTCATTGGGCATTAGTCATGCTGGTTCTTGCTTTTCCTTCTGCCCAAGACTTTGTCACCTCATGATTTCTGCACTGGCTATTTCTTTCATTTAGAATCATTGTTCTTTAAGTCTTACCTTACAACTTACTTAATTCAATTGTCTGTTTAATTTTCAGGCCATCAGAGTGAACTTCCCTGAAAACCACTGTATAGAATAGCAACACTTTGTTTGCTATCTCACTAACCCTGGCCAATTTTCCTCCAACATACTTTAAAGCTATATGGTACATTATATTTTCTGTTGGAAGGGGATTCCTACGTCTCTCCTGTGTTGATGGACATACAGAAAATCTTTTTTATTTTTTTATTTTTGGCAGAACCGGGGATTGAACTCAGACCCTTGTGTTTGCCAGGCAAGCACTTATTCCACTGAGCCAACTCCCTATCCTCCAGAAAATAATTTTTAAATGGGAGACTAGAACAAGAGATGGAAAGAGCAGGAGAAAGAGAAGGAAACAGGATTTAAAAAAAAGAATTGAAGAAAAAATAGAAATAGAGATTTTGCAGATAAGAAGATCAAGAGTTGGAGGGGGAAGAAAAGTAGGAGTGGGGAGATAGCTCAGTAGAATAAGCACAATTTCTGGAAAAAAAAAAAAAGAGTTGGAAGGCACAGCAATGGGGGGGAGGAAAATAAAAAGATGAAGATGTGATACAAACATGAACTTTCCATGATAAATCTAATCAACTGTTATGCATTGTAAACATATACTAATAAAAGAAAAATAAAGTTTCCTGGGATGTTAAGGTGCTGAAGAGGCAAAGGACTGACAGGAATGAGAAGAACTAGGCAGAGACACAGAAAGAAGAGTGGCTCGGGAGGAAAAGCTTTCTCTCTTCAGGCAGAACCTGGAGCTGCTGAGAAGAGCTTTTGCGGCCTCCATATTGTCTCAGAGATGTTGGGAAGGGCTTGGGGAAGGTAAAGACAGATTTACAGGCCTTTATACTTGTATATGAGAGACGATAGATGGAAACATCAATCATGGTTAACATAGCTTCTCTAGTCCTTTCCATGTTGAACTATCCCAGCACTCCGGTGACAGGGTTTCCCACAAAAGAGCAGGTATCTCAATTACTGAGGACAAATTAGTTCTGTGGCAAGGATATCTCTTAACATGGCCATGTAGATTTCTTAACTCCCCATGGAAAGGCAGTGGTTTCTACAGACTGGTGAGCAGCAGGTGCCATCACCCACCTAGGACCTGGCACAGGGCCTGTCGTGGCACATCTCCAAATTTCTGGCTTCCCTAGAGCCAGTGCCTGGTTCTGAGCTCATAAACGCAACTCTCTGACAGAGACTGCCTTGAAAACTTGCTCCAAAACTTTAACTTTAGGGATTTGAGGAACCACAAAGATAGCTTTTTCTTTTCATCTTTAAAGGTGAAAAAGATAGAGCATAATTTTAAAACATAAAGACAGTTCTGATTAAGTGACTCCTGGGCTAAGCTCTGCTAGCTGCTGCCAGGGCCATCACCAACTGTTACACCCCCTATACAGGATTGAAAGTACAAGTGTGTCTTGTGAACTCCCCCATTGGGAGCCTTCTTGCCCTGACCTCCTGTGTCCAACCGAGGGACAGTGATCTGCAGGAGTAGTCTTTTCAGTTTCCTTCTAGTACCAACCTCCAGTCAAAAGCCACTCTCAGAAAGCAGTTTGGCATCAGTCATGTACTCCTGAATTAAGGCTTTTTATTTTCTTTTCTCCTTGTGAAATCTGTCTTAGCTCTGGGGTAGTGAGATGGTCACCATGAGCTACCAGGAAGATGGAAGCAGGACGTGCGGCCAGCTTGGTTCAGGTACTGAGGAAAGCAAGACCCACAGAATAGCACCTTGTCAGGGAGACAAAACCAGGATGGGAGCTGTGCTGTGGTCAGAGCAAGAGGCAGTGTGGGAAGAAATGACATGCACAAACCCTACCCCTGGATTACCCAGGATTGAGGTGAGTAGTGGATTGAGTGCATTATGGTTTGGGGCAACACATAAGCAGTGGGTATGGTTGCTTTTGGTGAAATCCCAATCTTACATTGCTCGAAAGTAGGGGAGTGGGGAGCATGGTTAGGGACGGTTCTCTGTAGTAAACCATAAATGACCTTCCATTGTCCTCACAAAAAGAACTCAGGTTTACTGAGCACTTTCTCTGCTTGGATTATCTCACTGAATGCTTGCAACAACCCTATGACGTAAGTACCATGTTTATCCATGTCGCTCGCTCACATCCATGGAGTCATGTGTGCTGCATTTGAGTTTTGATTTGATGGTAGAGATGCCACCACTGGGCACAGCCTCGTGGCCTCCATGTGGTGGGATGTTGGTTAAACACGCTGCCTGCTTTGGATGCATAGAGACACTCCCCTGTGTCTGTGTGGATGAGGGGACCCCCTTTGAAGCCTCCTTCAGATAATGCTGTTTCCCTGGTACTTCCAATGACTTTTATGATTCTCTGGGTTCCATGATGATAATTGATCCATTTTCAGGCCTTATAATTTAATGAACTAGCCATGGCCTGCAAGACTAGTCTCTAGACAATTAGCTCAAGGATGAATTTAATAGAACTTTAATGCAATCCAGATTGCTGAGTGAAAGCAGCCTTAAATGAGTATCATCATAACAAAGGAATGGCTAGTGATATTTTTATATTTTAGATTTTATTATCTCCTAATAACAGGGCAGGCTGAACAAATTCTCAATTGGGTTTCCTGATCCCCAATAACTATGCCCTAAGGGACACACTGCTCAAGTCCCTGAAGGGAGTTCTCTGAATAATTTAAACATGCTCTTCACTCTGTTACTCACCCCCTAAATTCCATTCTGGAAAACACTATGAACTAATACTTGCTTTGGGTCTCCCCACTAGGGACTCATGTGCTATACATCATTCACTAGCATTCATTCATTCAGCAAGGAGTCACTGAACATCTGTTCTGGGCCCTGCTTTCAGACTCAACAGTGAACAGAAGGGCCACTGTCCTCGGAAAGTGTTGAGTATGAGCTGGAAGACATGCTCCACTACAGATACATGATATCTGTGAAGAGTCCCCGACTACTTCCAAAGCAGCTCTGCTTTGCAGCCATAGCTTTAATCTCCATAAAAGCGACATGCCTGTACCTGGTAATCTGAACAACCACTTTGAAGAGAGCAACACACAATATAGTAACCATTGTTAATTTCCTATTGTCTTGTGTTGAAATTCTATATAATTTTTATTGTTTTTTTTTTGTTCTCTTAAAAAAAGGCACAATGGGCTCCCACCTGAGGTTGCCACTGTCCCTGGTCTCTTGGATGCAGGCAGGTCATCCAGTCTTGAGCTTCCTGACATATAGGACATTCCACTTCGATGCAGAATGAACTTACTTCCCCGTCTGCATACCGCTGGTGTTGGTACAACTTGCCTATGCTGGAAAGTTTGTCCTTATGCTTTCTTCATCTAACTGTGGCCTTTCTTAAAGTCTCAGTTTAGGTTTCCTTCTCCAGAGAAATTGTCTGAAACTCTCCTGGCACAAGGAAGTGCTTCACCTGAACTCCTAGGACACTCACCATTTGTGCCACATGATGTCACAAGTGCTGGCATCATTTATCTCTTCTTATCTCCCTGCCCCAGGAGGATTCATCTCTGTATTCTTCTGTTTACAAAAAGCCCAGAGCATCACGGCTGCCCAGAAAATGTTTGCTGTTGATGAAAACACTTATTTTTCCATGAACTTGATGATTATCAAGCCGAAAGAATAAATCTTTCTGAGGTAAACACTGTGACAGTTAGCTTTTGGCCAGAACGATCCACCATTAGACTTGGGATCTGCATTTTGTTTTTAGGTATTTGTCCATGCCTGGGGTCAGGAGGGCAGCATCTCTCAGCACTGGTTCCACGCATCGTGGTATATTATGGTAAAGTTTCCAAGAATACTATCACGGCTGAATGCTTGGGAATGTCACTAGTCTGGCTCCATGGACTGTGCAGAGGGAATGGTGAATGACATGAAATATGGAGTTGGATGAAAATCTCAGAAAAGACACTGCAAATTAGGAGAATAAGAAAGCAGGTCCAAATATTAAGGACATAAAAAATAGGGTGATTTCACCTGATCGAGGACCACAGGGACTATAAATGTACTGATTGCAGATAGCCAGAGAAGCACAGAATCTGAACAGCAAGGATCTGGGCAACAAATCAGAAACAGAATTAGACAGAATTCCTGGAGAAAGTTGACTCTCAACAAGTATTTGTTAATTAAGTGGATGAATGAAAAAGATGAGCAGAATCCTGACTGTAAGTTCTAGGAATCCTCATCTCTCAAGTGCATTTTCTTTTGCTTAGGCTTCAGCTCCACAGCATAGCATGACTGATCCATGCAAGTCTTCCAGGCGACTTTCTGTGGGTTCAGCAGCTCTGACAGAGGTTGGGTGGTGTGGGAAACAGAGCTCTTCTCCCTCCGTGGTCAGCTCCAGGTGGCGCCTCCAGTTCTCAGTGGAGCAATCTAAGCAACAAGATCTCAGCAGCAACTTGCCTCCTGCCTTTGTTTCCCTAGCCCAGGACTGTGCCAGGCCAGTTTAAGTATTATGGGACACCTCCATGTAAGTTTCAGTTTACTATTGACCACATTCAAAGAGTCAAATTTAAAAGCAAAATCACATCAACTGCTATTGAAACACAAATCAGCTATTTTCCATTTCTATACTGTCTTCAAATCTGGTGCATATTTTACACCAAGAACACACTGCAGTTCACATAAAGAGACTTCAAGTGTTGAACATCCAGGTATAATTAGCTCACGGCCACCATATTGTCACAGCGTGGTTGTAGCGCACTGAAGTTGATCTTTTCTGCTATTGGCTAATCTGTAGGCTGCCTCACTATCACTTCTGTTTTGGTTTTTTAGCTCTTGGGTCACTTGTGTAATGGGTTCCCCAAATTAAAATTTTTTTGTTCCAAATTCCTGAAGCAGTTTCCCTTTATTGTTGTTTTTTGTTAGCACCTGACTAAATGTAATAACAAATGTAATAACTGCAAAAGAATAACTATTAGAGGGGTTGTCTATGAGAAAATAAGGAGAGGCAGCAATACAGAAGCAAACTGTAGCAGCAATGAGCAAAGTATTACCCAAAGAAATTAATTTTTATCAATCAGACTTCTATAATTATGAGAATAAAGTTATCAGTCATGCCTCAAATAAATTAGCAAATAAAAAACCATTGAGCTCCTATAGTGCATTACTAATTGGTGGTCAACTTGTTGCCTCCAGATGAATTGAACTAGCACAATGCTGGGTGCAGGAGGCCCACCTGAGGCTGAGTAGAGGCAGAACCGAGAGGCATTGTTATGAGCTCTGGATTTTCAGCTGGACTTATGCAGGCTATTAGGATTCCAGGCCCCCCGCAGGAGTCTTTGACCTTTTGTTTGTAGACAGATTTCCTGCACTCTTTGTATATGATTCTTTGGCTGACCATGACACAATCTTACCAAGTGTGTCCTGTATTGTATTGTTCCCCTTGTGAAAGTCCCAAGCCACAACCACTCCCACTTTTGCTCCTTTTGTTCCTCTACCCTGTTGCTGTATCTCAGTGTTCATTAAGTAGTCCTCACCACAGTGTGGCTTCCACGAAGGTCTGCTTGCCTCCTATCAAAGCAGTGGCTACACAGAGGCAAAACCTGGCCTCTCTCCTCTGGGACTGCAGAGAGCCCTTGTGCTAAGATGTCTCTGCGCCACACACAGTGACCCTGGCGTGAATGAGCTGCACTGCCTCCGTCAGAGACCTGACCTAGCAGATCCTAACTCTGTGTACTCGCGCCTCCATCATCTCTCTCCCTCTGAAATAAGAGGGAAAGGGTTTCATTTGGTTGGCATGGCCATAGACAGAAGGAACTGTGGTGTCTACAGCTTCAAACACATACTTTTTACAGATAAAGAGAGGTCCACAGAGATTAGAACATTTGTTAAAGGTCATGCAGCAAACTAGTAGTAAAACAAAGACAGCAACATAGACATATTTTCTGCCTCTTAGGACAGTGTTCTTATACACACACTATACTACATTATCAGTGTAGACCCTAGATAAGAGTCTCACAGCTACCCTTGTGTAGTACCCAGACTTTCCAATTCAGAAATTTATAAATTCCTTGGCCCTCCAACAACATTTGGGCATTTATTTGGATTTTTCACGTAGAGCCTCCGAGCAAGAGAAATCAGGTTGGGATCCGAGATGCTTCATTTAATGTCATGGACACTTAAACAAAGCATGTTCAGAGTAGCTTTGTTGCAGATATGTTCTTCCCTCTCTCCAAGTAGGGGTGATCCATCCTGCCTTGCTGGGTGTTGCTGAGAATGCTGATGCTTGGAAAATGGCATAGGGTGCAACTCAAGTGAAAAATGCCAACAAGATACAGCATAAATTGTTCATTCATTCATCCATTGTGTATCTGCCAGTGACTGGTGGATAAAGAAAAATTAATAATCAATCAATCAATAAATAAATATATAAATTTAAGTTTCTACCTGTACAGAACCTAGATGCTGATTTAGAAGCAACTGATAAACGTAATATTAAAAAGTACACATCGCAACCAGGGGTAAATGGAAAGAAAACAATTAGCAGCTAGCTGTGACAGAATACTGTATGGGGCAGTTATGCTGGGTAGGGCAAGCAGGCCAGGCCTCTCTCAGAGGAGGCTTACACTGAATCCTAAATGAAAAGACCTGAGCCACTTCATTAAAGAGGGGGCAGCACTCTAGGCAGAGAAAGAAGATGTAAAGCTGCTGAGACGGTAAATTCTAAGATCTTAAGTGTGCAGGACAAACTAAAAGATTTCAGATTATAGGTACTTTTGTTCTGCAGTAAAATAAAACCAGTTTTAATTCAGACTCAGCTTGCTCTCAAGTGAGGAGAGCAGACCGAGTAGAATCTATGGACACAGGAGCCGAGAGTACCAACAGTCCTGGCTTGTATGCGGCTCTAAGTTTTCTCATAGAGAGTCTGCAGAGCATGTCAATGAACAAACAATAAAATAACACAGGAATCTAGTAACCCATTGAATACAAATATTATATGCCATGAAGAAGAGATAAGATTAATAATATCACCAAGAATGAAGATGGGGAAAGAGGGCTGACAGGAGGCAGGAAGGAAGGAGAAGGTAATAAAAGAAAAAGACAAAGACGGTCTCTTGGGTAAGGGTCTTACAAACAGAAGGAAATTTTCCTGCTTAAAAGAATGCTCTAGTTCTCAAAAGGCCATTATCATCTCCCAGAACTCACTCTGACTCCTCTGGAGGGCATCTAACCGCTCAGGGTACAAAAGCAACTTTCATACTTGACTTTCATGGATAAGCCTAAAATTTGGCAAATTTTCTCAACACAGCTGTGCATTAGAATCTAACAGGAGTGTTTTATAAAGCCCATGTTTCTAAACTTCTTCCAGACCTTTGAGGTAGAATATCTTGGGATGCAGCCTACAATTCTATACAATAAAGTCTCCTAGTAATTTTTACATATCCAACCCTAGAAATCTAATAGGAATACATGTAAGGATGATATGTTATATAAGACATTATAGAGGCAAAGTATGTTATATATAAAGATATATTAAAATAATAAAAATATTATATGTACCTTTTTTTTGTATAGGTAATCAAACTCAAGACCTTACACTTTCCAGGCAGGCACTTGTGCCACTGAGCTATATCCCCAGCCCTATGCACCATTAATTTTCATTAATTGTGATTTTGTGTTCAAAATTCCAATAAACAATAACTTAATGAATGCTGAATCACTGTTCCCTGTGGGAATACAGGGTTGGAGTCCTGTGAGTGACTGTTTCTGTTTAAGGCATCTCATTTACATTTCAAGTAAATGAAATATACATTTCATCTACTTGAAATATATGTTTCCAGTTCACTAACATTGACCTCAAGGCCAACTGCTCTACAACACTTGCCTGAATTAAGCTTATTTACTGCCCATATTTTCTCCGTAAGACACAGCAGACTCCTTGCACTTAACACAAGAACTGGGGCTGGGGAGATGGCTCAGTAGAATAAGTGCTTGCCTGGCCAGCACAAGGGCCT
>NDGM011079598.1:0-10424 GCA_002564305.1 Octomys mimax | reverse complement strand
AACTGTCCTAGCGATTCAATTTGAAACTGTCTAATTGCTATTTGTTTATCAATAAAATTATGACAAAAAAAAAGAAAGAAACCACAGAGGAAGAGGAGGTTGTTGGAGGACTCACCTTGCTTCACTTACAGAGCAAGCCTGCCCACCCCCCAAATCCCTTCATGCAGCATCACCTGACAGCTGGACTATGGTGTATTTCCCACTGCTCTCCCCGAGTCTCTCCCTATTCTGATACCCAACAAACCCAACTCTCCTCTGGTACTCAGCAAGGCCCCCAGGACAGAAATAACGATCAAAACGGGCTGGAGGTAAAGGCCAGTGGGACTTGTCTAGTGCATGCGGAGCCCTGGGTTCAATCTCCAGCATACCCCTACTCCCCAAAAAGAAAAATGGTCAAAACTAAGTAGGTATTAACTTGCGGTTTCTTCTCTAAAACCAACTTACAGGAAAGAGCCAAGCAATCTACGTTTACAGCCAAAAGCAACAGGAAGGCTCCTCAGATGTAAGAGGTTGATAAGGTCCCTAACATCAGTGCACCCAGCAGTGCTAACTTCCACCCTAGTCATTTCTGCTCTAACCCAGGTCTCCAGTGCTTCGGGACCCAGAGAGGCCTACATGCAGGCCAGGCAGCACAGCGAGCATCACAAAACTCTTTCATCTGAGATGACCAAAAGGCCTCAGCACCACCACAACCCTCTGGTTCATTCTGTTCTGAACTGATTCTCTCCAACACTGAATTCTTAAGGGATGGAATCTACTCAGAGGGGCAACTGCTGGCAGCGCATACTGCTCAGCAAACAAGAATACGCCGAAGACCCCTCAGAAAGGAGGAGAGGGTGAAAGATGAAACACATTCAGCATGTCTAAAAGTCACTAGCTCTACGGAGTGGGTGGATTCACAGAGCAAGAAGGACACGGAGCTTGGATTATGTTGCTCTCGTAACTGCAGAACCAATCTGTCAACGAAGGCCGGCGATGGGTTCTGCTTAGCCTGCAGCGCCACCTGGTGCACAGAGGGAGAATTCCTGCACTTAAGCCTCCTTAACGGCCAGTAGTTGGGTGGCCTTCTCATGACATATTTAAAGCAACAAAATAACAGACAGGCTGGCCAATATTCAAAGTATGCCCAAAGGATATTTAAAGGTGAAGTAATAGTCCTTTCCTCTTTTAATAAGTTTTACTGCCTGGAATATTCTTTGGCCTCAAGCAGTTTAAAGGATACCTGTCTTCTAAGATCTAGCTCTAAATGCACACCTTCCTCTATAAGTGTTCCCTAAAGATCACCCCCAAATTATCTCTTATCCCACAACTTCATGAGTGAGGCAAAGAAGATTGAGAGGAGACTGACTGAGAGGCAAAGGGAGATTGAGTCACCTCTCCAAGTCAGCCGGAAAGTAAGTGCTGTGCGATTTGATTCAGATCTGGTTTCTAGGCTCACATTGTTGCTTTGTCACATGGAAAGGCGGCGCTCTCGAAGGCGTAGCAGCAGGCCAGCCCAGCAGAGTGAGCTCAGTGGGTCCAGGACAGTGGAGGGCACCGTGTATCTCAGAAGAAGGGTGTCAGTAGAAGGTCTGAGGGCCCGACAGGAAAACCTGCAGCGCAGGCCCACCTCAGCTCCAGAAAGGGAGCTGCGCAGGTAACTGCAGACGGCACATGCGCTACAGAGAAGGGAGTGCGGTTCTGTTTGCATTTGTGCTTCCTGCCCCTCAGAACTGCTGAGGAACCTCAGAGGTCCTCACTAAATAAACAAAGGGACTGAGTGGAACGGCGTGTGAACTTCCACATTCGCTCACTGGGAACAAGCTCAGGAAGGCCCTTCTGGGTCTCAGGGAAGATGTTTACAGTTGGAAGTCCCAGTCTCTGCTCTCTGGAGTATGACTTAGTCATCTAAAGCTGCCATGAAAACAGGAGGCTCTCAGGTTCCTATTTGTAGTTCCAAACGGGCAAAAGGCCGCAATAACATGACTTGGGGTAAGGAACGGCTCTGGAGTTTCAGCGTCACGACACTGCCTTTTAGGTCACTGCCACTGTATTGCCCCCTGTGTGCAAGGGGACTGCGAGCGCAGGCACACAGGGCACAGGCACAAGGCAGCCAGCGACCAGAGACCACCACCTGGCAGGACCTCAGCAACACATTCTTGTGCAGACACTCAGGATAGGACAGGACAGGCGAGACAGCCTGAACCTAGGATGCAGAGTAAGTGACACTCGAGAAATCAGGCAGGGCCTGGGAAGAGGACATAAGCTCTGGGGCCTACGGGGTCAAGAGCTTCCGCTGGCACAGCCCAATGGAAGAGGCACGGGACAAGCAACACTCCTCCCTGAGGAGACAATGCAATCTGGGCAGCCAGCGCTGCACAGAATCTATTTTAGCACCTTGAAAAACAACCCAAGTCACAGGCCAGGAGATAACCTGGCTGAACCTGAAGGCCAAGTTCTAGCTAGCTTCCTGGGGCCCCTCAGCCTTCTGGGAAGTTGTGCACAGTGGAAGTATCAGGTGTGACACACGGTGGGGGACCAGACATGATCCGGAAGAAAAAGGGTGAAGGAAAACTGCAACCTGTGTTTCCCGGGTACCTATGAATCTCCACTCCGCTACCCTTCACATCATGGATAGGATGTAGATACCGAGAACTACGGGAGCAAGCCAGCCCAGGCTCCGGCCCAGGCGCCCAAGAGTAAACCAGGACATGGAGATGGAATTGAGCTAGCTACCATCAGATGCGGGGACGTGGGAGACCAGTCGGGGGAAAGCAAGAGATGGGACGGGAACAAAGCACAGGGATTTGAAATGAGGCCAATACTAGAGGCCTCTGCTTCCTCAAAGGGGAGGCCGTGCAGGGCAGAAAGGGCACTGGTGCTGAGGGCAGGGTGAGAACGTGGACTCCTCGATGTGGAAATTCGTAGTGGAATGGCTTTTGGGCAATTACTTCCTCTGAATATAATTTTGCTTTTTACAATGTGGAAATATGTGTCTCTTGCTAACTCATGAACTGCACACCACTGTTCCATAGATGTGCGACTGCTTACCAGGTACTGCCAGCGTGGGCAATGCTGGCTCCCACACTTTCCCACTGTCACTGCTTGTGCCCTGCTGGTGGCTGCCTACAGCTCCCTTTAAATAACCAGCGTCCAGACCCCTCATGCGTGTGCTGCTTATACAGGCCCATTAAGAAAGCCCCTTGGAATTACCCCAGCTGAACACCTGTGATTCTGGAGTGACGAAGAGGACCCTGAGCGTTCACCGCCAGCCACTCTCAGCTGCCCTCGGGGGCAGACAGCCCCTTGTAGCGCAACACTCTTCAATGGCCCAGCTCTTGCCACAGCCTTCCCCCGACCTTGCCTAGGAGGTGGTTTGTAGAGAGACAGGTTTTCTCAGGAAACAACTCCATGGCCCGGCTTAGGTTCCAGAACTTGCCATTTAATTCTCCCTGTGTGTACTTCTTATTGGACTCCTGACATCTGCACATTTTCTTGCTTTAAATTTTCTGACTTGACATGTATTTTATTCTCCTCTGCCTAAAGATTGCAGCACCTTCCCTTTTCCCCCTAAGCAATTCTAAGCGCACACACATGCACACACATATACACTTAGGCTTACTCCTTAACTAAGAAATCTTGAGGACGATGCCAGGAATGTGTCGACTGCCCTTTGGCAAGGGTCTGATGCCAACCTCAGGGCCATGGGGAGGGCAGGGCCACGGACATGGCATGCGCGTACTCTACTGCTGGCCTGGCTCCTATTTTTATCATGGCATGGCTTTGGGCATCCAGGCAGCTGGTCCAGCTTCTTCTCATTCCTTTACTCTACATCAGACTCCAAAATAATCCCACCCCTTACCTTGGCTGGATCCTCCTTCCCCAAACCTACCATCAATGGAGCACCACACATCTCTCCTCTTTCCCTGCAACCCACACCAGCGCAGAGAAGCTTCCCAATGCCCTGCCCTGACTGTGATGCTGTAAGCACGCTGTCAAGACTCGTAGGTTTTCAGCTACAGGCCCTTTTCACAAGCCGGGTGCCCTCCTTAGCGCAGACTGCTACACGGACTCCCATTCCCCTCCCAAATAAGGAGGTCTCTGCATTACATAATTGGATGTTCCCAGCACAGAAGCTGACATACGAGGTCAGGCACGCATGCGTGCAAGACTTGCCTTTGACTTAACAATGCCTTTTTTGGGCATCTAACTTCTCGTGGGCTCCCTTCCCCAACTCCTTTCACACCATGAACCACCAAGAGAGATTTATAAGCCTGGCTCAGATCAGAACGCCTCCAACCTTAGCTTAGAAGATGGGGTCATGAGGTTGACTTTACTTTTTTTTTCCCCCTTCCAGACTAGAGAGAGTATGCTCCTAATTTGGCAGAGGTCCTGGGAATCCAAGGCAGTCATGCATATAGGTCTTTTAAGGAAACCAGATGAGTGAAGGAGCTGGAAGCAGAAGAAGTAAATGTCTTCTTGGAGACAATAATGCTGGAGGTTATGAAAGGGGGCCACACACCTAAATCCAGGTGGCTGAGCCATTCCCGATCCCGGACTCCACTGCACTCAAGATAACTAGAGAAGTGGCTGCAGCCACTGGTGGTACCAGGGCTAGTGACCCTGCCACACAAAACACAGAACTTAAAGGAAGAGAGACTAAGTGTCATGCAAAAGGACGTGGCTCAGTCCCTGCAGCTTCAGAGAGAATAAACACGCGGCTCCTGGACCGCTGTCATGAAAACATGGAGATACCATCCCTCATTCCATACCCACCCTGTGGTGGGGCAGGGGGTGCAGGGTTGGGGGTGCTGCAGCCTGTGTCGAGTTCCCAGCTTACTTGCTTACTGAAGCAAACAAAGCCAAAGCCTGCGGCATTGCATAAACCATGTCTTTAAAATAAAAACTGCAGGCTCCCCAGGGACAGGACGTAGTTGACTCCCGCAGGTGACGGCGCCCTGCTACGTCAGTGTGCACACATGGGGGTGCAATTTGGATTCTGCTAATTATCTGTTAGTCTCTTCTTGGGGAATGTCTACTGCTCTGAACCAATATTTTTCGGCTAACTTTCCTCCCTCCAAATGCAAGGTTTGATCCTGACAGTTGGAGAATCATCAGAACTGAAAATGAAAAAAATCTGGATTCAGATTCTGCATGTACTGTAATATTTATGAGTTCTGTAATCTTGATTTTAAACCCCAAATTCCTTGTAATCCCTAGTTTCCTCACATGGTACATAAGGGTCATAATACCTCTTCCACAGGGCTTTGCGAGTGATCCAATGGTACAATCTGCTTACAGTACTCAACACAGTGTATGCAGGAAGTACTCTCCACAAACACTCGCTGGGCAGCAAATATCCGGGAGCTGAGGGCATAACCCTGCATTAGTTTTCTTCAGCCACCTTGACTTCCTGCTTTCTGTCTTAAGGAGGCTTCTGGAACTCTGGGCAGCCAGCACAAGAACTGTGACAAAAAGGTCAAGAAACTCATGGCAGAGATGGCGACCATGATTTGTAGGGGAAGACTGAAGACCTGGGCCCTGAAGCGGGAGACTCCAGGACACGGAGGCTCAGGGTGAGGACGATGCCAAGTGTACGTCTATCTCCTTCGCAGCTAACAGAAAACCAAACGGGCTGAAGACACAGTGTGGTTAGGAGAGCACACTGGCAGGAATGCACGAGCCAGCCGGGCAAGGAGGCAGCGCCCTCATCTGGGAAGATGGACAGGCCTCTGCTGAGCAAGCACCACAGCGCCGCAGGTCTTTTAAAAGTAGACGAAGCCCTCTTCTTACAGTGTTCACTGAACACAGTCAGGACTCTTCCGTGTTTCCAAATAGTGATGCTGCTCCGTAAGAACGCTGAGTGCAAAACCAAGAACAAAACCCGGAAGGAAGTCTAGGCCAACTCTGCTGTGCGCTTTCTCTCTGGTTCTCTGTACGACATGAGCTGCACAGGGGCTCTGCTAGTCACCCTTCATCAGTCGGCCACCCACTCTGGAAAGTCTAGTGGACGGGGATGGAGAAGAAGGAACGCAGCCCGAGCTCAGGGCTGTTCTCGTTGGGAGCAAATCCCAGCAGCTCTCCTGCCACGTTGCCGGGAGCACGTGGGAACTACTCACGAAGTATCCACCGAGCCCGGCCTGTCGGTACTGGCCAAGGGACTCAGGAGCTCTGCTTTCTGATCTAAGACTGCAAATGCTCTACTTGTTGCTCTAGCACATGACCCTACTGGCAGAAAATCACCTTGATGGTCACTACATAGCCTTCGCTGTCCAGAAGGCCAATTCTGAGCAGCTCAGGCACAGGCACAAAAGAGATGGTGGCAAGCAGCAGGAGACCTGTATAGGGTAGAGTCTTGAAGAATGAGAAAATGGCGCTCATCTGGAGGCGCGAGGTGGAGGGACAGAAATGGGGCGCACATTTTAGTCCGTCTTTCTTGCCCTAAAGAGCAAATATTTCTGAAGAACTAACATCACAGGAAACCTTGTAATACAGCTAATGAAAAACAGTACTACTCCTCACCTGACTGTTCAGATGAGGAAACCAAAGCTCAGGGAATGTAAATACAGGATGGTAGTCTACCGTGGTGGATGGAACTTGGACTCGGGAGCACTGGGGTGTGGGCAAGGGGCTTGAGTGCTGAACAAGAGACTTGTGGTTATGGCCAAGGTCCTCAGTTTAATGCTCATCTCCATTAACTGCAACATACACGCAAGCAGGAACCATGTCTATTTTGGTCCCTATTGACCAGTTGTTAGTAAAATGTTTTTCAATGAATAAAATCTCATGACCAAAATAACTCCTTAATCAGACAGAGATAAGTACTTTAGCATAAAGTAGGATAGGCCAGCCAAATAGCTCAGCGGATTAAAGCACCTGCAAGTAGGTGCAGGGGCTAGGGGTTCATCCCAGACCTGCCTTGCCAGCCCTGCCCCCAGGGCGCACTGAGATGGCAATTGAGACTGAGCGTGGTGGCACATGCCTGTAATCCCAGGACTTGGGAGGCTGTAAACAAGAGAATCAGTACGAGTCTCATCTAGTAGTGAGACCCTGAACACCCTGTAGACCCTTCCCTAAAATACAGGAAAAAAGATAAAGTAGGATAAATGCTACAAAAGAGCATGAACAGATTCTACCATCAAGCTGAAAGACAGCTCAGACTAGGAGCACAGTTACTTCTCTACCTCCCGTTCACCCTCCGCTGAGGCAGTACAATGGGGCTGGGAAGTTTCCTAGCCCACCTCTGAAGCCTGCAAGTAACATGTCGAAGGGGCCTGTTTCCCTCGTATTGAACTTTCCTGCTTGGATTCCAAAGATCCCTGCCATGGGAGGTACAGTGACTCAACTAGCCCATTGTGCTTTTCCATGTAAATGTTCCCCAAATGAAGCCCATGTGTGAGTGCTGACTAAGCTCTGTGCCTTTCGACTTTCCCTGTTGTCCCTTCCCCATATTCAGCTCTGTCACTAGGGAGAGTCTCTGAAAAACAGAGTCTGTACCCAGATTTCCCAGCGGTGCTGTGTTGCCTGCAGTAGTGCTTTTTAATATTCAAGTTATTCAAACTTCAGATAAACCTCTCCTACCTTTTTAGTATGGACCTCAATTTTCTTGAATTTCTCCTAATGTATCTATACACTTATGTTCCTGCTGAATGGTTTGTGTTGTGAAACCAATTCATCATGTAAAGGACTTTAAGGGACAGGGGTCAGTAATGACCAATACTATCATGTTCTGGAATCTTTTAATTTTCAAAGCACTTGGAAGGTCAGCAAAGGGAAGCTTAATAGAGAGAGAAGAGAAGCGAAGGCTTAATTAGCTATACTCATAGATGACTGTATAAAATCAAAGGGAGCACATTTTCAAATATAAAGGTACTAAGAACGGAAATGTTTAGACCATTCTCAAGTATTTCATGACTCTGCCCAGGCCCTGTATAACTTACTGAAGACACAAAGCCAGTTCAGGCCCTGAAAGGCCTAATAATTTATGACAGGGCTTCTGAGACCCAGGTGTGAGACACTTTGGGACTGATACTTCAGGACTGCGGGGGAGGGGTAGTTGTCCAGTGTAGCACAGGGCTTAGGCAGTTCCTTCTACACCCCAGATGCCCCTGGGAAGCCCTTCCGTTGTTCCCAGCTATGACACCAGAGTTTCTGCAGATATTGTCCAATGTCACCAGGGGATGAGGCTGCCCACTAGCTGAGAACCACCAGTGTGGGCAAGCAGGTAAGTTATGACACACCATGAGGTAAGTGTTGCTATCTAAATTTCGGGAGCAGAGAACAGGGCTCCTCAATTCTAGAAAAGTGGGAGAGGACACTATAGAAACTTTCACAGAATAAATGATTTTTCATGCTCAGTATCTGAAAAATATTCAGTATTAGGTTAAACACATGAAAACAGGGACAGTTAGTGTCCTAGTTGGAGTAGGAAAAGAATGAAGAAAGAAAGTTCATTCAGGCAGAGACAAGACGACGAACAAAGGCCTGGAGGCCGGAGACCATGGAACAGTCAGGCAATGAAGGACAGTCTGCGGGGAGAGGGTGGGGGGGCGGGGACACACAGAAACAAGACTGGGCCAAGGACGAAAGGAACCTACATTTTAATATAAAGAAGCCAATGTATGTTTGAAGCTTTTTGTGTTCAAGATTGAACCCAGGGCTTTGTGCATGCTATGCCTGAGCTCTGTCACTGAATCGCACCTCAGAACTTGGGGCTCTGGGCTGGAAAAAGCACTACTGCAGGCAACACAGCACCGCTGGGAAATCTGGGTACAGACTCTGTTTTTCAGAGACTCTCCCTAGTGACAGAGCTGAATATGGAGAAGGGACAACAGGGAAAGTCGAAAGGCACAGAGCTTAGTCAACACTCACACATGGGCTTCATTTGGGGAACATTTACAGGGAAAAGCACAATGGCTTTGGGGTCATGCAAATCCAGTTTAACATTCCTTGTGGGTTGGCAGGACCTCAGGCACATGACTTGCTAAGCTCTATTTTCTTATTCTATAAAACGGGGCTGCCTACGTCACTTGATCTGCACAAAAGCCTGTAAGCCAAGGGCAGGTGCCGGGTACTGGAGAGAAGCACTCAGCAACACAAATACGCATCTCTTCCACCGAGTCTCTTTACGAGCCTCGTGGAGCCAACGTAACTGCAAGCATGGCGAGCTGGAACAGATCGTTAAAGGACTTTCTACTTGATGTAGAATAGATAACAGAGTTGTTTCTAAAAAAGATTTTTGGACTGACCACCATGTTCTTGAGAGTGAACCCCATGCTAGAGAGGGGTCAGTATTTTACTTTGGGATCAGCCAGGATGTCTTGTAAGACTGAGATCAAAACAGCAGTAGACAGTGTAGGCACTCCGTGTGCCTCGGGCTCAGACAGTGCCACAGCCCTTCTCCAGTTAGTGAGCCTGCATCCATTCCGTGGTCGGGAAGTAAGCATTCAAATACTTGATCTGTGTATAAATCCTCCAAACCAAGTTGTGCTTGATTCCCAAAGCTTAGACTATCAAAGCCAAATCCAAGTTTCCCTCTACACACTCCCATTTTATATCACTAAGCACTTCTTCACTTGTGAATATTTATACCTCTCTTGGAGAAAACAATCTTTCATCTGTTTTCTCTTGTCACTTCCCTATTTATCATCACAGTGGTAATGCATTGTCAGGTGAGAGAGATATTCCCTACGACAGTACAGGGCTTTGGGATATACCCGGGTAAAGAATCGGGACCAGCGCAGGCAGAGTGCAGTGAGACGTTGGGAGGCCCGGGAAGCATCTGCAACTGAGGACCCTATGCCCCAAGTCTCACAGAAGCAGACACCCTCAAACTTTAACAGAAGATTCTGACACTCTCCAGGCAATCGCAACCCCTATAACCAAAAGCCTGTCCTCCTGCCTAGCCACAGTGCACTGGACGCTACACTTCCCTTTTCTAGCGCAGAGACTAGGTTCAGGTATACAGTTCACTGTTATAACACCTGCCTAGCAAGCCCAAGGTCATGAGTTCGATTCCTATACCAAAATATGAACAAAACCAAAACACAGGAGAGGCACGTGTAGTGCAGACGCAGTGTCCCGCCTCAAGCAGTCTGGGTGGCTCACGAGGAGAGCTCAGCAGGCTTACCTCTGCACAAGGGTTCCAAAGACGAGGCGAAGACACTTCTGCACGTTCTCAGTGCACAGCCATTTCCACTGCTGCATGAAGAGCAAGAGGATCAGGTCCAGGGCTGTGTCAGCTAACTCTGTCTCTGTTCCTGGGGGACAAAAAGCATCACCGTCACTCTGGAGAAAGCTCCATGTGAGGGGGGCAGCTGAGAGGCCTGGGTGGGCTCTGTCACCTTAGTAGGGGGGCCTCACACACATTTATAATCCCTATGTACAGGGGCCAGGGAGATGGCTCAGTGGAATAAGTGCTTCCCTGGCAAGCACAAGGGCCTGAG
>NDGM011079596.1:0-17700 GCA_002564305.1 Octomys mimax | reverse complement strand
AGAGAGAGAGAGAGAAAGATTGATTCAGGAAAAACAAAACATATCTTTTCTGGCAATAGCAATCATAAAGGTGAAAAAATATTTGCATTCTGTACAAATTAAATGAATTCCTAAGCTTTACAAGACACAAAATTAAATTTACAGATGACAAAGACTTCGCTGCTTATAGAAGATGTTCTTAATAATCTTTGGCATCCTTTCTAGCACAAACTCCCATTTTCCCCGCATTGATGAAGACCTGCTTTCCTGCATAACTTTGTAAAAGTCCTATATTATTTATCATCCAATCCCAGTGGAAGAATCATTCTGCCAGCCTTTTACCTCTCAGAAGAAGTAGCCAATAGCTGCGACCTCAGGGTTTGTTCACCAGGGTCCATCTTCTGTTTGGACCTATAGCCGGTCTCTAAGAGAAGTTCTTCTAGTCATAAGGCTTCACCTTCCTCATTTGGGCTGAAACTCCCAAATTTATTTACCTGGCCCAGATCTTGCTTCTAAGTCCATACTCAATAGTAAAAATGCTTTCTTAACATCACCAATGCTATCGCAGAATTCCATATTTAAATTGATAAAAATGTGATTATAACATGATGATATATAACATCACGTCTTAATTTGGCAAAAGGCTGTACAGAGGAAACAGACAGTGACAACCCATGCTAAAGATGAGGAGCTAACATGTGCCCCAAGGTTCTAGCACAGTCATTCTTATAGGCTGAAGTGTTGGCAGTCTATCCAGAGTAGGGATGACTTTGTTTGGTTGGTTGTTGCTGGGTCTCACTATGCAGCTAAAACTCATAGTGATCCTCCTGCTTTCAGCCTCCCCAGTGCTGGGAATACAGGGGTATGTCACTATGCCTGGACTCTGGCCAGCTCAGCTCACCCTGGGGGCAGGGCTGGCATGGCATGTGGTGCCCAGGATTGAACTGTGGTCCCTTGCCTCAGCTTGCCTAAGCAGGTGCTTTAGTCTGCTGAGCTATCTCACTGTCCCCAACAGTAGGGATGACTTTAAGAGCCCCATCTTTCTGTTTAAATGACTAGTAAGGGGTTTCAGGGCAGTGGGGAGGGTAGGAACCTAAAAGCAGGAAGGAGAATTCCTCTGAAGATGAGAACAACAACAAAACAAAATAAAACAAAACTAGAGAGCACAAAGAAAAAAGGCACAAGTAAGATATATGAAGTCTTTTCTGTTTTGATTGGGTAATCTACCTATGAAAAGAGGACTATAGAGGTGGCTGAAACAGATCTGTGTGCCCCACAACTCCACAAGCTATTTCCAATTTATGGGTAATATTGGAGGAGAAACTTTTGCCCAAGTTATATCAAAACCTACCTGTGGCTAATCCATAAATTGTTTAGTTTTAGTGGGAGCACTGTGGAGGCAGACTCAACTCTTTTCTGTGCAATGTAATCCCACCCCCATATTAACCTCTCATTAGGTCTGCACAGTGTAAAAGAATGTAGACTTGCACTGCCAGCCTTTAAATCCTGCTCACTACCTTTGTGACCTTCAATAAAGTACAAACTATTATTGTGGCTCACTCCACTTGTCTATAAGATGAGGATACCAACCCTGTACAGCTGGAAAGGTTAAATGAAATAACATAGTATTGCAGCATTGGCAAATGGTTAAGCTCACAATAAATGTTATTCTTCATTTCAAATAGCTTGGTAGGATTATTAATGTTGACTTCAGTTTGGGGAGGCTTGAGGAAAGTCACAGGGAAAAATCAAAGGTGCATTTCCACTTGATAAGGAATNAAAAAAAAAAAAAAAAAAAAAAACCTTCAATGTTGGCTTACTGAATTCAAAGTGTCCATTTACTATTCCTCTAGAAGAAAAAGGATTACAGTCCCTCTTGAATCAGAGTGCCATTTGAACTCAAACAGAAGTGATCTGCTAACAAATACAGACCAAAATAAGCACCGTCTGCTGGGGTTGGCAAGACAGATACTGTACTTGAAAAGCAAACCTGACACTTTCTGAAAAGGGTGTGAATAACAAATACACTACAGCAATAAATGGCTAGAGTCAGTCATGGCAAGAGATGGGGCAACTAGCACTCATCGGGATCTGCCTTGCGTCCAGATGGATGATGCACACACCGCGCTCCTTTAGGCACCTGGTCAGGCGTACCTAGTCAGAGGCTGGCCTATGGAAAGTAGCATCTAGGTCTCACCCTATTACACATATTCATATTATCATAAGTTATTTTTCTTCATGGAATTCATCATCACCTGATAAAAAGTTAATGATGACAAATAAAGCAATAAACAAACAATTTATTATTTAGGACTTGATTAAAGTCCTAAATTGCTAGCAAGCATGAGTGTAACTAAAAATTAATAAAAATATTGTTAAAGTAATAGATCTTTTTAAAGCCCTGAGAAGAATCCAAATCACTTAAAATTATTCTAAATTTCATATAAGACCAAAAGCTGGAGAACAGTTATTTTAGAAATCAACAAAACTTGAGAGCACCCTACAACATGGCTTTGTAAGAATATCGTTTAGAATTTGCATTACACTTGTTACCTGAAATCAGCAAATACTTTTGTTCCTTAATCTGCTCACAAATATCAACTAGAACTGTTAAATAAATCAGTATTTCAGTTACCTAAAATACTTATCACGAACATACAGTATTTTATTGCTATTACTGATTTTAGGATAAATAAATGATAAAAAGTATAAGACTGAAAAAATATCTACCAATATCCTATTCTGCTAGTTGGATTAACTTTAAAAAAGGTAATTTTCTCAAAAGAAAAATGATTTTCTTTGGGTAATGGGAGACTCAAAAAGCACATTATATAAAATAGGATATGGTAAAAATTTTTAACTGCAATGTGGTTTTCAAACCACAAGTTAGTAGGTATTTTACCATAGTTTTTACCTCACAGAAAATGAGAACAAAAACGATTTGAAATAGTTGCTTATCCCTTTATCGTGAAACTGTACCATATTCAAATAAAAAGACATTATGCTCAGTTGAGAATCTGAGCTTAGTCCTTAATTCATAATGTAACAATTGCATATTTCAGTTATTAAAATATACTTTCATTCCAGGGAGTAAAAAAACACAACATCTATATATATAGGACCTAACAAATACTGCTTAATTTTTGTGGTTATTTTTTTCCAAACAAAGTAAAAAGCAGAAGTTGTGGAAGAAATATAAAAATGAACTTGAATTGCTAGAATTTAAATTGCTTGAGAAAGATATTAGAGGATCATACAGAAAAAACTTTTTAGATGTTCATTGCTTATGGACTTCTTTCAGTCAAGTTTTAGTTATTTAAAATAAAAGATTACTAAAAATTCTCTAATCTCAAGATACCTTCTAAAGAAATCAGTCACTAAAGATATATTTTCAAATGGTAATACAGTATATGGATGATTTTTTTCCCTAGGCTAGCCAATAATATGCTGGGATCCCTAGTTTGATAATTAAAATGACTATATGGCTTGGCTCTTTGGGTAACTTTTAATACTCCCATACAAACTGACCAAAATTATGACACATTCTAGAAGTATGCCTGATCTAGAATATTTTTCAGTAGAAATAAAATTTACAATATTGATAGCAACATCTCATCATCATTTCCCTGCACCTGTGATCTCACCCATTTCTGTCCCTCAGGAATATAATCCAAAATAAAAGTATCATTTTTCAAGAAAAGTCCTTTTAATCAGGAATATGCTTCACCATGCCTGATATCATTAGAAGAACAGTAGCTGTCATGAGAGAACAATCTGGATCATCTGCTACCTGTCTTTGCTCTTGCTTACCACAACCTGAGTGACCTCATCCATGCACTCCTCTTTGCTATCTATTCCATTTGAGTGGATAATGTGGAAAATGGAAAGAAAAAAAAAGTCTCTGCAAGACTGACCTAAACAGAATGAAAAACAAACATCCTGGTGTTGTAATGATTTCCTAAATGAGAGACTTCTACTGAAATATCAGAACAAAAAGCAAAAACTACAAGTAGCTGTGCTCATCGCGTAAGTAAATGGCCACCTGTGTAGCATTTCCTCTGGATAGCAACTTCCTTGAAGCCGGTATCCTTGAACTTCACAGTCACAATCTCTAGAACCTGACATTTTCTTTCTTGGGTGCCTTATTTGTTGGTCTGGAATGGCAGCTCTCTAATATTATCTTACATCACAGAATTTAGTGAATAAAGTATTTTAAAAATGGAGAAGAGGGAGCTCAACTACCTCTGTTTTCATTTTTTTTTTGGGGGGGGAGCAAATTACCTACTCATTAGCCAGGTTTATATTAGTTCAATAAAAAAGATAAAGACTGTTCCCAGTCTCTGCTCAAATGATGGAGGATGACAGAAAAACCTATGCTTACGTATAGCAGTGTATCAGACTGCTATCACTGATACACGAAATCTGCCAAACTGGAAGGAAAATACATACAAGAGAAATCCCACCTCATAAATATAAAGAGGTCTGAGAACACTGAGATTATACAGGTTTTAAAGGTGTTTTTTTCTTTTATTACAAAAACTGCTCTTCATTTGAGCCAATAATTTATTACTTTGACCCTGACAGAGCATAATTTATTAAAAACATTACCAAAAGGATCTATATTCTTTGAAGCTTGCATGACCCATTAGTTCATTACTTTGAACAAAATTCAAAATACCAGTAATATTTCAATATAACAAAATAATAAATAAGCACTTCAAACAGAATTTGACCTATGTTTTCATAGTCAATCCCTCCCTATTCCTGCATGTTTATTTATTTTTTTGGTATGGCTTTTTCTTTTCCCAATTATACCTTCTAGATGTTACAGCCAGTGACAAGTTATATATAGCCCAAATTAATATCCATATAAATTCACATACAGTATTTTACTTAATTTCTACACCCTGACAGAAGTATATCAAGAAAACCACTCTGCTGATGAGACATATAAAGGTCAAACAGGTTATAGTAGGATTTCCAAAGATAAAGAGAACAGTAACTGGAGGGGGGGGGGAGTTAATACTTAAATCTGCATCACCTTTTTTTTTTTTTTTTTTTCTCCGAATGCCTTCAGGGCAGGTTTGGCTGGCTTGAGTTGTCAGACGGAACCACAGCAACCTGAGCCTGACTGCTTTGTTGAAGCAGCCACTTAGAGAACTGAGCTACAGGGCAGGCCCCCAGCATCGCCTTTCCATCAGTGCTATTATACTCAGAAATATTTGGGGGGGAGCTGTGCGCAGGTGATCATATATTCTAGAATCACCTAAGCATACCTCCTAAACTTTTGAGATCCAACGTTATTCTTAACTATCAGAGGTACAGGTAATTATGAAACAATCAAGAGTTGCTTGCTTGGGAATTTCTGCTTTATGCCACTGCAGATTTCTGAAAACTATCAACTGGAATAAATCAGCAAGTTCCTTTCTTCTGATAAAACAAATCAGGTGAGTTCAAGTGAAAATTGTAAATATGATAGAACAATTAATTATTCAAAGATGATCATAGAAACAAAACAAATGAAAATTAATTATTCACTTGATTTTCATAAAATTTACGGATCGGTACTCAAAGCAGGGGATTATTTTAAATCACCTGTGCAAGGGCCAGGGCTGCAGCTCAGGGGCACAGTACCTGCCTGGAAAGCATGAGGCACTGAGTTTGATTCCTAGTACCAAAAAAGAAAATAGAAAAAAATAAATAAATTAAATAAATAAAATGAGAAGTTGACCACATCAGAAACTGGGGAAATGCTCATCTTCTTGTTCACAACCTATATGATGACATAATAACAACTAAGTACACAGCATCATCATTCCCTTGACCAACCTTTTGAAACCAATATTCAAGTCTCAAGGTTTCTGTTCCCTCATCTGAAAAAAGTATAGACAAAAGGCTAACTTTAAAAAAGCAGTGAGCTGGCCAAAGAGCTCAGCAGATTTACGCAGGGGCCAGGGGTTCAATCCCCAGGCCTGCTGTGCCGGCCCCATCCCCAGGGTGCAATGAAATGGCAATTGAGACTGAGCATGGTGGTGTGCGCCTGTAATCCCAGCTCTTGGGCGACTGTAAACAGGTGGATCACTAGGAGTCCAAACTAGTTGTGAGACCCTGAACAGTCTGTAGACCCTTCCCTAAAATAAAAATTTAAAAAAGCAGTAAGTGTGTGTGTCTGTAAAGCATTCCATTTCATTAACATAGTATCCAGGTTGTTCTATCAATATTTGTTTTAAACGTCATTTGAGAGAAGCTTAAAATATCAGCAATCTTGTTTTGTTGTCTGGCAACACGAGAATCCCAGAAGTTCATTACACTCATTGCTTCTATTTGGCTAGCACTTCTGAAGTAATATTCATTCAAAAACCATCTTTTGCAAAATTACTCTTAAATTGCAAGAGCATAACTGATATTTCTATAAATTTTGTTACTTTATGTAAAGTTAGCTTCCATTTAGACTAAAATAGTTTTCTTCCTGGCATGATTCTTTTGGGAGATGAATTCAGGGTCAAATCCAAATGACACATAATGTAGTTTTTTAATGTATCCAATAGCAAAATGGCAGCTTCTGTCTTTAATTACATACTACTGGATTTCAACAAAGAGTTCTGGTGACATCTGCCAAATTTCTACAATTCAGAGCAATTATGCCATGAGAAAATAGTTCTCAACTGACTATACATTATTTTTCTTTAAACTACAGAAACACTTATTGTAGTTCTAGTTACATTTCATCTCACTGATACCACAAACAAACAGATCTCACCATGTAACTGCCTACCCAAGAAGATAAGCTTGAGGTCTTCTGCTTAACCTTGAACTACTCTATTTCCATTTCTCTCGCTCTTTTATCTTTTGTCATGTATAGTCCATCTGGACAAGGTAAAATTCTACACTTAAGTCCTAGAAATGTTAATATTAAGAAGCAGTAACAGGTAAGGAGGAGACACTGGAGGTAAACTGTGCCTGATTATTCATTCCAAGTACAAAAATGATTACTGTACCTGGGCACAAAGTAGGTACCTAACATTCCCTAAGCAGGACTTGAGCCTGAGGAATGCAGAGAGAAAGCAAGCTTGACGATTCCGCACCAAAAACTCCTTAAGCAGTACATGGAAAAGAATCTATAATCAAGGAAGGTTAAACACAGGAGTGACTTACAGGTAGCTGACTGAGTGAACATTCATTCACTGAGGCCTATTAATCATTGGAATTAGTTCTGAGGTAGAGCTTAAAAGCTGTGGTTCAAACAGTTCTAATATAGGAGAAACATTTCTGTTCTGAAACTACAGAATTAAAACAAGATAAATTTGATATTAAGAAAGTGACAGTCATCTTTGTGTGGCTACAACCTAAACTTGTAGGAATCCGAGATTCTATGTGTATAACAAATCTAGTTAGTTTCTATCACACCAAGTTTCATCACCATTGCCTGGGTTGAGTTAGACTGCTTATAACTTTTATATTTGATTATTTCTTTTACTACATTAAGCCAGCTTCTTTTTTGTCTCTATACCCTCAGAAGAGGTAAGAGGCCTCTAGCCCAGAGTCTTTTATTACTTCCTTTTCTCAGCATCTCTCCTATCACTTTATTCTGTGTACCACAGTCACACTAGTTACCATACTGGATTATTTTATCATGCCTTACAACAAGGCTGGTTTAATTTTTCTGCACTGTAAAAATGACCACCGTGAAGAGGATCCTTACTATTTGTTACTAGTAACATAGTTACTGTATGCTATTATAGTGCCCAGCTTGAAGAAGCTGAGTACAGTAAGTGTTGCTAGGTGAAATTTGCCTGAAACTCTGGTTACTTTACAGTAGTGGCTCTACACAAGAAACAAAAAATGTTAGGTCTACCTCTAGGAGAAAATCTTAAAAGTGAAGCAGAGGTGTGATGGTGGGGAAATGGGTTGAAGCGCATAAAAAATAAATGACCAAGAAGCCCCACAGGAGCTTTATTGTTTGCCAGTGTTCAGACAGCAGGGGCGGATATTATTAGTGAGCAGGAAGACAGACCTGGCTATACTGGCTGGGAAACCCAAGGCAAGTTATTCTATGATGATGAGCCTCAACAACAAAATCAGAGAGAGACCAGGTATGCAGAAAATAAAACATCTTTTCCTAAAGGTTTGTTCTGGGGGGGTCAAGTAGAGTATTGTCAAATCATTTCAAGCACAGTTTGGCCTATGTTAACCCTTCAATAAATAGTAGAGGTTGAGCATCCCTAGTCCAAAAATTCAAAATGCTTTCAAAATGAGAAACACTCTAAGCATAACCATGATTCCACAAGTAGAAAACTCCACAGCTGACCTGTAAAATGCAGGTACATGAAAAATATTCTATGTAACAATACCTTCAGGTTATGTATGTAAGGTATATATAAGCCATAAATTAATGCTATGTTTAGACTTGGGCTCCAAGTCTCCAAGATATCTCATTATGTTTATGTAACTATTTCAATTTTTTTTTTCCACAAAAATCCAAAATCAGAAACACTTCTGGCCCCAAGCTTTTCAGATAAGAACTGTTTAACCTGAACCATTATAATGATACTGCTGATGATATGGATAATGATACTGTGTTTCTTGCCCAAAGGCCAGAAACAACAAAGATCCTTACAATTTCAACTAAATTCAAGTATTAGGATGATACACAAAGCCAGGCATTGTACATAGGACTGAGCTTGTGGATAAAATGGACTCCACTCCTCCTCCAGGTCATCTAAAATAATGGATAATGATATCACTTAAATGATATGATACAGTTTATTTCAAGTTTGATCAAAAAAGTAATTATACTGATACTGAATTTCTCATAAATAAGATATACACTGACACATGGCACAATGGAAATAGGACCCTCACAGATTAACAAATACCTGCCAGAACCATCTACAAACTACCCGATGATTGTGACCTGCTGAAAACACTTCCACTTACTGAGTAAACATTCACCAACACCTACTAAGAGCCAAGCCCCAAGTTAAAGGTGCAGATACAGTGAGAACAGACATGGTCCCCAGTCTCAGCTTATATGAACACTGCAAATCCTGGGTGTACAGTGATGTGTTATGTTGTCTCCGAGGTCTAGTTCCAAATTTTGTCTAAAAGCAAGTTAAATGACAGGGCACATGACTACTAGCCTTGATGAGCTACTAACCTTGATGAGCTAAATGAGACTAACAACCCTTGCTAATGCTGACAAACCTCATTGCATCCTTAGAAAATAAACTAGCTGAAGGTTCACAGAAGACTTGAGGCCTTCTGGGAATAGAAGACCTGATACACTTCTTGCTTGCCCTACCAACTCTAGTTCTTGGCGACACTGTGGGAGTATTTTAAAGAAACACAGGCCTGAGGCTTTGGAAAATAGTATCTATCTGTTAGGTTTCTAGCCCTGATTTTTGAATCCTGATATGAAAAGGTCTGGTGAAATCTCAGTACCCATTACTCCATATTCTGAGGAGACTAGAAAAATGCAGAAAAAGTCTGAATCAGAAATATATATTAATGCAAAAATGAAATACTATGAGCTATAATTTTCTCAAAGACTTTAAAGATTTTGAAGAGAATCAGAGGGGAAGGTAGAGCCCATACTACAGGAGCTTTACAATCCTTAGCCAGCTCTTCTTTTCACTGTCTACACAACTGTAATGTGGTACAAAAGGAGGCAACAGCAGAATACCTGCAAGTCCTTAGAAGCCTTCAGATTACGAATTCCATCAGTGGAATTCCAGCATTTCTACCTTTTATAACATACGGTGTAAAAAAAGGACATAAAAATGGGTATACTGGCATCATATAACTGATAATTGATTTCACAAAGAAGAACATCCATGGGTTGAGTATAAGGCTGAAACACAGTATACAGTATCCTCATCTTGGAAGCTCAGAAAGTACAGAAATTCTTAGAAGGCCTATAATAAAGAACTCTGCTCAGCTGATTTAAGCCTAACATTCCTCAAAATTATTTAGCCATGATGCAACTAGAGACCATACTAGTAAGTGAAATAAATGAGACACACGTGTGCAAACATCATATTGTCTCACTAGTGTAATAATCTGAATGAGCAAATAAAATCTGAAAAGTACAACAGATATTGTAACAGGCAAAGAATTTGATCAATGGGAAAGAAAACCTGGGATGAGGAAAACGACAAAAGAAAGAAGAGAAAAAGATATGTTTATGTATATATGCAAGATAACTTCAATAATTTATTGCTGATTTCTACTGGTCTACTGAAAGGAGCAGTTAATACTTCAATTTTTTTCTTTCTCTTTTCTTCTTTTTAATGTCTTATAACTTTCTTTAACCAAATTTGCATAGTTACATCTGGTAACCTGAACAACTAATGTGAAGATAACATTATGGAACACAACAACTATTGCCCAATTACTATTATTTTGTTTAGTGAAATTCTGCACCACTTCTAATCTTTTTTTCTTTCTTTCTTTGTATCATTTTTTACTATCTTTTAAAAATAAATTATTTGGCCATGGAATCTACGTCACTCCCTGATAAAGACACAATTGAAAAATTTCATACAGAGCCTATTATGTGCCAGGCATAATCACACTGATTAAAGAGAAAATAGTTCAGGGTCTTCATGGAACCTATACATGTAATGTTTTTGGTATTACTGATCAACTAACTGATTGGGCAGTATTAGTCACTGAACCAGAACCTCATGTATAAGACAAGTGCTTTAACACTGAGCTATAATCCCACTCCTTTAAAATTTATTTTCAAAGTGCTATTTAAGGCATTGGTTCTTCATCTAAGAATTTAAGCTAGGGGGTCATTCCAATCCAATAATTTCCCCTCTAAATCCTATCATCTTTAAATGTTTAAAGGACAAAGGCATCAGATACTCTTCACAAAACACTTCAGCTTTGAGCAACAGCCTGGCATAACCTTCACAGTCCTACCTATCAATGAATACCCACGGGCAACTGCATCATTTCTACTGGTCACCATGTCTATGTACTGTGTCTGGCTCACTGATGTATTTCTGAATGGTAAATATTTTTTCTAGTTCCCCCAAATTCTGATAAGAATGACCAAAGTAAAAATCCTATTTTAGTCTCAGGGGACAAATTAGATTTGTATTACCTTCATCAAGTAAGGACTTACTGTATAAATCTGCTATATATGCCAGTTTAGATATGGGCAAGTCTTACTGGGTGTTGTTATAAGTTAAAATTATTTTCCTGTGCTTTAATGACTGCACATATCTTTCTTACTGAGGCTAATGAGTCAGAGTGTAATCCCTTACAGAGACACAGCTGTCTCATGGTCTGACTATAAAACTGGGACTGGAGACAAACCTGGCAATTTCCTTTAAAAATTTAATACTCATGTATTTCAGTTCTTCAGTCAGCAAAACAGGAAAATAAGTATTGGCTGGTCTGCCTCAATAGAGTACATTTGAAATTTATAAATAAGCAAGATATCAAGAAGCAAAACAATCACTAATTTTAAAATTGAATATGGAAAAAATTCAAAAGATTTAGCCCACTTTCTGTCTCACACAAAAGACGCACATTGACTTCCAGACTGTAATATTCTCATCAATAGCAAAAATAATTCCAAAGGAAGGAAGGGAGGTATTGTGTTTCAAGTAACTATGCTTGCTGAGCCTCCCCAAGAAGTAGAGAATCCTCAAAATGAATTAATTTTTCCTGAATTTCACAATGCCTTATTTCTTGTGGCATAACCTTAAAAAAAACTATGATAAATGGAATCAGATTACTTTTTGGTATAGACTTTCAAAAGGTAAGAGAAGCATGGAGAGTTGAGAAAGCAAGTAACCCACATTGTTGGCTTCTTCGTACTTAAGATCATTATAAGCACTCACAAAGAGGCAATACTGGGCTTTAAAGCTGAACTCTATAGTATCTCTTTTTCAGAGCCCTGGGGCTATCACTGCAAAGCACAGTGGTCCATTCTAATCCCTGAATAGAGAAGAGGAAGAGATCATTAAATTATAATTTCCATGCACAATTGGTACAAGTATTTCTTACCAACAGGATTTATATGAAAGCAAGAGCCCAGAATAAAGCTGCTCAGCAGAGAGGATGGCAGTTTAGTGTCTTGTAAATTTGATTTCACTGAAAGCCCTGACACATCATAATAGTGAAATCCTATTTACTGTAGCAAGAAGGATGGATAATGCTATTTAATACCTGGTGTACTGTGTGCCATCAGCTCTCAGCTTTGTACACCATGTTCTCATCTTACCTTAAGGTTAATACTTCTTGACAGCCAACATGGTAAATAGAGCCCCAAATTAAGTGCTGATCCCATGATTTGCAAATCTTTCCTTTAACAGGATGCATTCTCAAAACACCCCAGAAAAAAAGTCTAAGTCTTATGTGCCTAAAGCCAGATTAAATTGCAATTCAAGGTTACTCAAACCACATTTCCCATTTGAAATTTCAGAGAGGTTAACAGAAAAGCCAATGCGCTTGGAGGATTTGTTGAATAATGAATTAAGGATAAGACCCCCATATCCACTAAACTGTATTGATTTTTCTTTTTTAAAATTTTTTTTCTTTTTTATTTTTTTTTGCAGAGCATGAACTGGGTTAGGGAGGTATAAAAGTTGCTTGCTACCTTTAAAAATATCTAATAACCCTGCTTTTGGGAAACAGCAGTGTGTAAAATGGTTCACTCTTGCAAGTAAATTATATATAACTGTATGTTATATTAACAAAAATGACAGTAACCCATATTAATTTTTCCATCTAACAATATCCAAATACATTTATTTGAACTATTATTACTTGTCAACATGAAAAATTCAGATTAACTCAGTGTACATGCTCAAAGCAGCTTCACTGGAAATTCGTGCTTGCAATGACATTTCAAGAGGCTGTGGCTTCTGTTGCCTTCAATGTCTAAATCTCCAGACCAGAGAGCTTCACCTTTCTTTCTGCAATTGTCAGTACAGAAATCACTGATATTCTGCCCTAACTTTAACATGAATGAGGAAACCTGTACAAATTTTCCCAAGAGTCAAAGGAAAAAAGTATCTCTAGGTTGGCAAGTGCTACCCTGCATAAACTACACAAGTATACGTACTAGAAAGTTTTGTTTCTAACTACTGTCTATTTCCTGTCTCACACTGCAAGACCAAAGTGAGTTAGCACCATGACCTAAAATCAGTGACAAATCTTTAGTGTCTACAAAGCAGTTGGGGGCAGCAATGGGGAGGGGGAGTCAAAGATTTTTTTAAATCCTATACTCCAATATCATTAAAATATATTCATACAGAAATACTCCCAAAATAATTATTTATACTTCAATATCTTGGATGTCAATAGCCCAACTGTGATTCTATCCTGTCAAACCAACTTCACTTGTCAAAAAAAAAAATTTGGGGGGGGGGCAGAACTGGGGATTGAACTCAGGCCCTTGTACTTGCCAGGAAAGCGCTTATTCCACTGAGCCATCTCACCAAAATATGTGTACAATGACAGACTTCATCTTGTAGTAAAAACATCTAATTTCTTACTGTAAGGAATATACTAGGGCTGGTGAGATACCTCAGTAGACTAAGTACTTGCTTAGGCAAGCGCAGGGACAGGGGTTTGATTCCCGGCACCACATGCCAGGCCAGTCCTGCCCTCAGGCATGCTGAGCTAGTCACTGAGACTAGGTGGGGTGGTGCATGCCTGTAATCCCAGCACTGGGGAGGCTGAAAACAGGAGAGTCACTAAGATTCCAAGCTGCACAGTGAGACGCTGTGCCAAATACATAAAATTTAAAAAAAAAAAAAAAAGGTTGGATATTGGATAGACAATAACCTACTCTGTTGTCACTTTTTAAAAATTGTCACTGAGGGTATTACCACTCCCAACTCTTTCCACAGAGAAACACAGACACTTCACTGACAAAGAAGCCAAGCAATTTAAGTCATTAATACAGATCAGCATAACACTTGGTGATGTAACAGAGAATGTCACCCACCATAAGTGAGACTTGTAAAAATTGCTCATTTGACATAAGCATGACCTTAGAATTTAATTAGCAACTCTCTTCAAAGGTGACAATATAGTGGTATACTTTTCTTCTTAATAACAGCTTATATTTTGCCATTCTCTTTGCATTAATGTTTTGCCCAGCTTATACAACTGATTCTTTCTCTGAATTCTACGGTTTATTAAAAGGTATATGCATAGAGCTGCTAAATTCCAGGAGTCGATAAACTGAACATGTCATATGATCAGGTTGATCTGAACATTATAACTACCTCATGAAGCTCTCCACTCTCCCTCAGCTCCTCCTGCCAACAGGGCTTTTATGTCTCCCTTCACGCTGTGCCCAACCCCACCATCTCTAGGTAGGCCAAGAGCAAAGTGGATTCAGTAGAGCAAATTAATTCAAGTTTATAATTGAAAAGTTACACATGCAAGACACACCAATCCTCAAAGAGGTCAAATCTTCAACATGTCCTGGGGAGACACACGCCTTTTTGGAACATCCCTGGCAGAAAGAAGATTGGATCCTCTTGGACCCCAGCTGAGGTCCCTTAGTTTTCTTTCCCCAGGACCAGCAGACTACTAGAAAATATCCACTTTTCTAATGCGTATGCAAACACTACAGACGCTAATGAAGCAACATTCAACTCAATTTAGCAAAAGTAAAAGAAAGTCTAACGACTTTCTGGAAGATAGAATAAGATGACTATCCTATAGTAATAATATAAACGTTTTAGCAAATGAATGAGCACCTCAAAAAATTTTCAAAGTGCTCAAATAACTCAATCTTTTATTTCAAACTGAAAAAAAGCTGAACTAGATATTAAAATAACTTAGAGTACCAAACTGTAGTTGTTAAATAATAAGACCAATACCCATTTGGTCACTTTCCATAGTATCTATCAAATTTGGGAGAAGAAACTATATTTTTTAATCCTTAATACTTTGTTTATTAGGCAATAATAATCAAGTTACAATGTTTAATTGTAGCATTTTATGAAACTGTAGTAGAAACCAGTGGCTGTAACTTAGTGTAACACTACAATTAACATAACTTAAGTATAGAGCTAAGAATTGATTTTTTTGTTATTAATGTAGTTGGGTAAGGGGTCTCACTATGCAACTCAGACCCATCATCATCCTCCTGTTTTCAGTCTCCTCAGTGCTGGGATTACAGGCGTGTACCACCATGCCAGCCTCGGTGGTCCACTCAATATGCCCACGAGCCGGGCTGGTGCTACACGTGGTGCTGGGGATCAAAGTCTGGTGTCTGCGCTTGCCTAGGCAGGTGCTTAGTCCATGAGCTGTCTTGCCAACCTAGAACTGATACATACTAAAGACTATGATAGCTAACAGTTTAGAAGATAAAGTTGTCTCAAATCCTGATCTATTATGTTTTGGATAATATTTTGGGGGAAGTTACTTTAAATCTTGGGATCTTTACTTAAACAATAGGATGGGACAGCTCACATGGTTGTTTGTAAGAATAAAATGTAATAACCCATGTAATGTCTAACACAATGTAAATGTTCATTACATGTCATCATTAGCTACAAAAACCATAAGTTTACAAATAATATCAAAGTACTTGAAGTTAAACAACCTTCACATAGGGTAATCTTGAATTATTAATTTAGCTGAATAAAAACATAGTGCATATTTTAAAACTACACACCGTATAGACACAACTTGATGATAGAAACTTAGTAAATCTTAGGTTCATTCATTCACCATATTTCCTGTGGAAACTGCAAAAATATGAGAATGAGCTCTGCCTTCAAGAAGTGTAGAAGATAAAACACACATAGCTAACCATGGTCATTATAAATATATGCCATCATAAAGAGACTTATACGGTACTATAGACTTATTAAGTATACTTTAATAAAGGTGAAAGGAAAAAAACAGAATTCCCTGAGGAACTTGAAGAAGGTTCCTTGAAAACAGTTCAAAGTTTTCTCTTTGAAGGCTGCTCTGGGCTTCCTCACACCAAATCGCCAGCCAGGAATTGATGTTCTTCAGATCTCTTGCACTAACAAGCAAGAATTAAAACTCTCCAAGTTGTTTCATGCTAGACACCTAAATGTGACACCTCGAATGCTTTTAAAGATTAAAAGTTTATTTTCACATACAGGGCAGTACTGTTTGAGAAGTCAGCAACTTTTGTCTGACTAGGAAATAAGCATCCGCAAAACTTTTCAAATGGCTCTGACCTTCCTTCTCAGTAAAGAGTTACTGCTTTTGAATACCAATTCTAAGAGGAATAAAAATGGTATCTAGTGAAATTATGGTTATTATACCTTACAAATTAGTCAAAGGGGAAAATTATCTCAGCCAACATAATAACAGGAAAGAGAAAGCTGTACTGATACATGAGAATTGCCTGATGGTTTATTGAAATAGATCCAAAAGGAAAACCAAGATGTATTACAGAATTGAGGGTGCTTTATATGCTTTGTAAAATTTCATTCATACTGGCAAAAGAAATTTGCATCAAACCAATGAAAATGAATGGTTTAATATGATTAATTCATCAAAAAGTAATAATGTATATGAGTAATGTGTTAATCTAATGATGGACAGTAAAGCTATCTCAGGAATCATCCTTAGCATGATTTGATGAAAAACTTGGTAGCCCCCTTCTTCATCAATAATATGTTACTGGTATTGATTTCAAGCCTTTATCATTTCATTTGGTTAAAAGAAGATATAAGTCTATATCTGCTTTCAGCATAAATCACAGCAACTTGGATTTCATAGCAACTGGATAATTCAAATTAATGTTATCACTGTTTTCTTGCACCATAAAATTGGATCCATTACTCTAACACAATGTCCAAAAAGCCTCATAGAAATGGTGACGCACTGTACCTGTACCTTTACCATCACAAAAACAAGACAAAAATTCCTTTATAATCTTCTGTTTACTCCAAAAAACGCAGTTAGAAAATTAATTACCTAAAATATTTCTACAAGAAAGCAACAGGAAAAAACTCAACTTAGGTACTGTAGAAATGCTAATAAGAAATAAATGCAATGCTTTGTAGAAATAGGCAGAAGACATGGGGAAACTCAGTAACGTTAAAGTAATTTTGTGATTATTAAGATATTTTACACAAAAAATTAAGTACATATTTGGTGGTGGTAACAACTTATTTGTCAAATCCTCAGCAGTTTTTAAGAAGCTTTTAGAAACATCATTTTATGGACCCGACCCATAACCCACAATACTAAGTAAGAAACAGTATTTATTCTCATTTTACAGATGAAGAACCACAGAGCACAAGAAATTAAGGGACAAAACCATGCTCTTTACCTCTTAGTTTAATGCTTTTCTACCACATAACTAAATATAGGGTTGTTAACTAATGGTAATATAACAGTCCAATTCAGGATTATAAAGTCACTGGAAACTTTTCAGTTGGTTATTACCTTGAAGCCTAATCTTCCAAAATGAAAAGAAAAATCTTTCCTGTATAAAAATACATTAATCACAATGACTGGATCTCATTATATTGTATTTATTGGATCTTCTGCTACTTTTCTATTTTCTGCCAAAATCAGTTCTTTACTAGCCAAGGGAATAATCTTCCATAAACACATCCTCTTAGTAACTTATACTAATTACTGAATTATTGCAGTCAAACTGGTAGATCCACGAAAAATGGAAGAGTAATTTTCAACTCTTTTTCTTGTACTCTACAGTAATCACTGGTGAATTTGTAAGGTACCTAACAGTAA
>NDGM011079593.1:0-10485 GCA_002564305.1 Octomys mimax | reverse complement strand
AATTTAATTATTTTAGTTTATCCCACGAAAATGTGCATGTAAGATAGCCTATATTTCTAATGCCACATAGTGCTTTTCTGTCAGATCTTATGCTGTCTGCAAAATCCATATAGCATTCTTGGTTGACAAATATTATATGGGTCAGTGATGAGATTCTAATTCAATACAGTAATATATATATATATATATATATATATATATATATATATATCAGGCTATCTTAAAAAAATAATTTTTTTTACTTATGTATCACTAATTACTTAACATTATTCTACTCAGTGTGTATAATATTCAGTTAAATAAGATTCTAGAAAAGTGCTTAACTAATATATATTTATATTTTTAGGTTCTCCTTTCATCAATGCCATTATTCATAAAGGGTTTGATGAACGACATGCATACATAGGAGGAATGTTTGGAGCTGGGATTTACTTTGCTGAAAATTCCTCAAAAAGCAACCAGTATGTTTATGGGATTGGAGGAGGAACAGGCTGCCCCACGCACAAAGACAGGTCTTGTTATATATGTCACAGGTGAGCGTCTGGCCTTTGGTCTAACACTTGCTGCCCTCTATCAGATTCATTTCTCGGGCTCTGCAAAAGTCGCAGGTTTTTTTTCATCCTTGCTTCCTAATAAATACAGGCTTAGAGGTAGGCTAGGAATAGCTGGGCAGCCTCTGCGCCGGTAGGAGTCGTGGGAGCAGAGCTGGTGCCAGTGGTGGAAGCAGGCCCATGCGCGCCAGCCCTGGGCTGGAATGAATCCTCCTGCAGCTGCACTGCTCCCCGCTCCACATGCCTTGCTGCAGAGTCCGATCAAGGAAAGCCTGAGGATGATCTCTGTGGAACAGAAGGCCCCTAGCTCGTGCTGCACTTGAGCAAGACACAACTTGGATCAGCGGGCAAGCTCCGACTTAGCCCCTCTAGTCTAGTGTTACTGTTTGTCTGGGGGCAGGGCATATTAGCTTTAAAACCATCCCAAAATAACAGCTTTGCAGTAGTGACACACAAATGAATATTACCATTTTAAGTAGCATTTCAAAATTCAGAAATAGAAAAGCATTGCAGCATATTTTCTGTGAACTCAGTGGGGAAAAAAAAACAATATTTTCCTTCCAGACAATGATAAAATCATACAGTATATTTATGCTTTAAAAAGATCAAGATTTATTACATTTTTTTTAAACTAATGAGCTGCAGTCTTTTTGCAAAGTCAGGATAATAAAATAGCGTGGGATTTATTTAAGGCCTTAAGAACAACATATGATCTTTAAATAAAAGTCTTATAACTAATGATCGTAGAACTTTATCTTTTTCAGTTACTTTATGAAAAAATTTCTAGTCACCAGCAGTTCTAAGATATATGCCATATGCTCAGAAGGAAGCATCTTTCCACCGTGAGTCTGGTTAAGAACACAGAAATTCCTAAGGATATATAACATCCAAAAGTTAGATTGTTGCAAGCGTAACTCCTGCAGAGACAAAAGAAACCTAACTAAGTAATGAAAGTGAACCTAGATGAAGAATAAACTTAGACACACAAGTTTATGTCCTAATCAGGATTTTCTAGCAGATCCTAAAGTGAAAGCATTCGATTGGCACTTCCCTCCACACAGCCTGGTAGCTGTTTGCAGCAGTGGTGGAGCCTTTTAGAGACTAGTGCCCAGTGTGCAGCCCAAAACCTACATACTTAGCGTGGAGTGCCAACCCTGTAGTTAAACCTGAATACTGAGGTTGCAGTTTAGTAAAAAACCTCAGACATTAACATCTTTTGTCTTAAAAGAAAAACAACATGCACTCATCGGGTTCATCACCACTGGTTTATGGTAAATCGGTATCTCAGTTCCCATCCACTCATACACATAAATTTGAAACTACTATTTAAATTAGCATGCCTTATGTTATTTTTAATCAATAAATTTAACTGTTATATCATTCTAAAATTTAAAGTTTCCATCAAAGCATTACTTTCTTTCTTCTTCAGACAAATGCTTTTCTGTAGAGTGACCCTTGGGAAATCCTTTCTGCAGTTCAGCACCATGAAAATGGCCCATGCCCCACCAGGACATCACTCAGTTATTGGTAGACCGAGTGTCAATGGGCTGGCATATGCCGAGTATGTCATCTACAGAGGAGAACAGGTATGTTTCCCATCACGTAAGCATGACTGAGTTACTAAACGTGTCAGCACAGCAGATCAAGACCATCTAAGATTTAAGAAAAGCTTTCTGTGGAATATTACTACATAGTATGAGAGCATTAGTCACTTCCAGTATCAGTATGGAGTTTAAAGTAACTTGACAGAAAAAGAAAAAGTAACTTGACAGAAAAGACTTTTTTAACCTCATCTCATCCCTTTTACTAATGCAGTTTAATGTCTTAAATCTCTCTGGACTTTGATAGGATTAAACAGTGCTTTGAACTTTGCACAGAGATAATTCAGTAGCCTAAGTAAGCAGCACTCTGATAAGGAGCCTGAAGAAATTCATGCCAGTAAAGTCTTTATTTATCCCTGACTAAAATTTGTGCATGTCAGAGGTCACATTAAACAGCATGTACCAAAATGCACATATTGACTCCTGACTCCCCTGCTTTAGCAGCCATTCTACAAACAAAAAGAAGGCATTGTACCAGGTGCTGGCGATAGTTCTTGGGTCTGTGTAGAACATTGGGTAGGCTCGGTCACCGCTGCTGCCCCCACAGTAAGCGAAGCTGTAGCGGTCTTGCCCCTAACAGCAGGGTGAGTAGTCTGTCTCTGTCCCTTGCAGGCGTACCCGGAGTATCTCATCACATACCAGATCATGAAGCCAGAAGCTCCCTCACAGGCCTCAACAGCTGCAGAGCAGAAGACCTAGTAAATGCTCCCTGGTAAAGGCCACATCAGATCCAACTCTGGGACTGGATTGCGTGGATTGTTTCAACAAAAAAAAAAATCAATATTCTTAATCCCTGACAGCCTAGAAATAAGCTGTTTGTCTTTTATAAAGCATTGCTATAGTGATGAATATAGTATGAGTAACTGATACATACTCAACTACTACTGTTCCCTTTGAGGAAATGTTTACAGGGGTGGCCTTTTAACATATCTCAGGCTCATTTTCATCACAGGTATCCATTTCTAAAGCAAGATTGTTTTGATCTAGACTTGGAAATGGAAGAAGAGGAAACACAAACAATACTGTTTCAAATGCTCACAGTTCACACACTACATTTGCTTTATTAAATGTGGCTCATGTATATAGCAAATACATACAATTGCAGGCTCATTTTTAGTTTTTTTGCAGATATGCCTCATGGCATGTTTTTGTTTTTTGCTTTTGTGTTAGTTTTTAACTTTTACTTTGAAAATGAGCCAGAACCTTCCTTCCTGAGGATCATTTGCACAAAGTCACACTGACTAAAATCATAACAATGCAACCCCAGCTTCTGGCTGCGCAAGATTCTCCTTTTTTGTTACTCTTTGATTGTATATCTGTGCTTCTTGTTAACATGAATTGAGATGAAAAGGAGAAACATCAAGTTGTAGTTTTCTTTTATGAATTGGCCCGTCTTACAGGGAAGGCACAAACATAACCTGACTTAGCAGCTCCAAGGAGAGAGGAGTCGGAGCTGGGGACAGCCCCTTGCTCCTGCCAGAACAGCCCGCGAAGGGCATTCAGGTCAAAGCTGGAAATCGCAGGAGAGAGTGGAGCAGGCGGCTAAGCCTTCCTCACCGGGGGAAGCTGCTGGGAGCTGTTGCAGGAGCAGCATCAAGAAGGGTGAGGAGCATGTGGTTCTGTGTTACTGCAGCCCGAGAGTCAGGCATGCCCCAGAGAACACATACTTCCCTTCACTGAATCCCTGCCACCAGAACTGTCACCCCCAAATTAGCTGCCTTATTTCCAAAGTCAATGGAATTAATGTACTTCTTAGAGTCCCCAAAATATTATTTTATTGTCTCTTTAGAAATCTAGGATTTCAATCCTGTGTAGTAGATGGATATACACAAATGCAAGAACTTTTTATTCCAGATCTGGGGTTATTTTCAATGGCAAGCTTCAAATAGTTTATAAAAATCCCTGTGCTAAAGGGCTAGGGATTTGGCTCAGCAGTAGAATGCTTGCCTAGCACGCTGGACGCTCTGGGTTCAGTCCTCAGCACCAAAAACTAGAAAAGAAACAAACAAAAAAATCTCTGTTCTAAATTTTTAAACCACTTCTTCAAACTTCTGGATATATTTAGACAAAGAGAACAAAAATTGAAACCAAAGTCCTTTCAGTTATTTTTCTAAATGAAGATGATAGAGAAATATCATACTGGTTTGTTTATTTGATTTTGTTTTCTTTTGTGTGTATGAAAGTACTGCTTGTTTTAATCAACATTTGCCAAGAGCACACTGACACTTACAAAGAAATTGTCTGACACAGTTCTTACACTTGCCCTGTTCACCTTAACTGAATTTTGAATTAAATGTATTACTTTATTTACATGACATGCCATACATCTCCTCAACCTTGGAGCAAAAGCAATATAAACTTGGTAGGAAAACTGTGTGATACCAATTTACCATTTCAGTTTAGAGTCCTGGAAACTAATTGGGGTTTTTAATGCAGGCCAATTCAGCTGGGACCTCTTCTAACCTCCAGAAACGAAACAAGTGATTACTTGCAGAAATCTAGAAATAGGTTGTCAAAATGCACATCTACCTTTACCTTTTTCTTTTCTTTTTTGGCTTAAGTTCACCATTGGAACTAGGCATTATGCTAGTTTGTTTGAATTTTGTAGCTGACTCTTGGATGGGCCCTCAAAACTAAATCAAGAATTGGTCTCAGTTGTTGCTTCTATTGAAGTTTCAGTGACCCAAGCTTGGTGTTTATGTCTTGGCTGTGTGTTTAATGACATTAGAATTCCACATAAAGCTTCAAAATTTGACATTCGTTAAGAGGGCTTTTTTTCTTCTTCTTTCTCTTTTTTTCCTGTGTGTAACAGAGAGTTAAAGAAATTGCAGTCTTTGTAGCTTTCGGTAGCTGTCAAGTGTGTATTACTTTGCCCCCATTCTCAACCAACATAGTTTAAATGATAAACACAGCTGTAATTTTTAGTTAAGTGAGAGTTAATGTGGAATAGATATGGAAAGCTTTATAGCTTCATTAAAAAGGTAAACCACTACCAGACTGCGGTTGTATGTTGTGTCATTGCCATCATACTAGATTAATGGATGCTAGTTTTAAACTTGGGCCTTACACTTGAGAAGTTAAACTGTGGTTCATTATTTAAACTACCAGTGTTCAGTGTCTGCTGTTCTGTGTGCCAAGTAAAGGTTCTGTCTATACAGAAAACATTTGCAGTGCTCTGGTCTTGTAATAGTTTGGCTATATTGTAGTTCTTGAGAGAATGTGCATATATTATTTTCTGAAGAGAGAAAATTAATGAACATACCACAGGAGCCAAAAACATTTTTTCAGAACTTAAAAACCAAAGGTCATCATGAGTATACTCATCAAAATTAGCAAAAATTACGTCTAAAATTTACATCTATACCAATATGAAGAACCTTCTAAAGTATTAAATCATGGCATTAAATTGGGCTGAAATCTATTTCTTGAATTTACACTATATAGCAACACTAGTAAGTTCAGGAATCCACTCACATGACCCCTCTGCTTCCCAAGCCACATGGAATAGAGAACCGGGCATCTCCACAGCTTTACTTCTGAATCAAAGGGCTTCTCGAGATCTGAGGGTTCCAGTTCACTTGTGGCCAATGGAATCCTTAACTCAGGCATAAAACAAGTGCTCTGGACACTTTTCTCCATCTACTGGACCTTTGCTTTTCCCCAAGTTGCTAGTCTGGAATAAAAATAGCTTAAATGATTCGTTCTTTACTTTGAGTCTTCCATAAAGAATCGAGATCCCTTTCCATTTTCACATCACAACCAGAACTGGATTTAGGCCTCCCCTGTTCTCTGTTCAGAAGATTCTGCCATTTGGGTAAAAAATGACAGCATGGAGCCTAGAGTTTTAAATCTCTGCAAAGTAATAGCAGTGCACCCAAGATCCTTATTTACTCTTTTTTTTTTCTTGGAGTTCAGAATGTCTAGCTTTTCAGCCAACATAAGTAGAATAAACAATATTAGGATATTTCAGGAAATAGCATCCTTTACTCCTTTGAGCTTGATGCTAGACTAATTTTCTTTGCTCTCACAATAGCAAAATGCATTGAAATATGCACAAAATACCTGAAGGTGGCAAATAAATAGATTTACATCCCTTTATCATAGGAATTAGACGAAAAATGAAAGTTTTGTTAATGATGGGAAACAACATTCAAATGCAATAAGTCGTCTAGGCCTTTGTCTATGTCACTGTATTTCCCAATGGCATGAGGAATTACTGGACTCTGCTTCCCCTCTTTTGTGAAACATGGGCACTGTCTGGATTCCTGTAGATGCCTCCCAAATAGAAGTGGTGTGTGTCTGCAATGCCTGTCCTCAGCATGTCCGCGTCCTGTTTGCGTGGCTTCCATGACACTCAGCCATCATACCATGTTTTCTGTTAGGCTAGTTGTGTTGCACAGAGCTATGGACTTTCATCATTCAGAAGATATTCAAATTTGACATTAAAATAGGGTTTCATGTACCTGAAATTTATTTAAAGACTGCAGTTAAGTTTGATTAATGTCAAATGAATGACAGAAAGTAATATTTGAGTTATTGTTAGACACAGCAAATTAAAAGGAAATCCATTCAGAATACACCACCTGGAAACTTTTTGTACATTCTGCAATTAATAGACAACTAAAATATTTCAGCTTAAGAAAGCCTTAACTTTGGCAAAAACTTTAACCTTTTGTTTTCTAATAAATGCAACATTGTAATTCTATTTCTTAGTGTTTGGAAGGCATCAACAAGTTGGCCTGTCTCTGAGCATTTTCATACTTGTTGAGCTTATATTATTGGGGCACACTGTGTAAATTATATTCTCTGACATACAACAATGGAGCTGATGTAATCAATCCGTTCCAATTTCTCCAACCTGAAATTCCTCAGCAACCAGATTTTTGGTTGGGAAAAATATTTATAACAATCTCAAAGTCTATGAAGATGTATATATGTGGCTATAGGAACAGCTGTGATGCTGTCTAGAATTTGAGTGATATACAGGCTCTTTTTAATCATTTAAATTATATGTTATGAGACATTAAAGTGAAAATCTGTAGGAAAGCTGAAGACTATATGCTCTAAGGCCAGTGCAGTCATGCTGTCACCACTTTACATCTCTGCCCGGGTCTGCCTCCTGTGAGGTAGCACCCACCTTGTGAGGCATGGCCTCGTGACCCCACCTTCTTCCCATCTATCCCGCACTGTGTACCTGCGCTCACATACACAGTTCCTTTCAGTTTTCTCTCATCCTTCAGAACCCAGATGGTTCTGTTTTTTATCTGTCTTCCCGTATCTGTGAACAGTCCTGAATGCCCATTACTGATTCAGAGAAAAGCTGTAAACCCTGGTAGCAGGGCAGAGTCCCATACACCCTCCTGCCTCTCCAGCGATCAGGAAGGAGAACTAGGAAGCCCACAGTGAAAGAAAGATAGAAAGCAGCCAAGATCTTGGAGGCTGACCTTTGACCTACGAGGTGACCTTGACCATACAGTAATTGTATTCACTGCACAGACTCCATGTGTGTACACTGCTTCTCCCCTCGTTTTGTGCTCGTCCTATCTTTGTGGTGGTATTTGTCTTTATACCTACAAAACTAAAACGGTACTTCAGTGAATAAATTTTCTCAAAACATTTACAAAACCAGCTTTGAGGAAATCTAGAATTTTTCTGGCAATAGCATTTGGAATAGTAATTGTATTTTCTCGTTGTGATGTTAGTCTGTGTAAGTAACCAATGTAGTGACTTTTGGGGGGTTTTTTTGGTTTTTGTTTTTTTTTAATTCCCCCTACAGTGGCAGGGGGTTTCAACCTCTGTATCTTTCTGTTTTGCATTTGTGTATTTGTAAGATTGTCAGATTAAATACACAATGCCCAGTTAAATCTGAATTTTAGACAAGCAGTTTCTCAGCTTAAGTATGTTTCATATGGTATTTGCATATTCTTACAGGTAAAGTATTTGTTATTTATCTGAAATTAAAGTTTAACTGAGCTCTTTTTTTGTTTTTTTGTTTTGTTTTGTTTTTACACTTTTGATTTTCTCAATCTGGCAACTCTCTTGACTCAGTCACAGAAAGTCACTTACAGCATGTAAATTCTTCATTAATAGTCTTCATTATTTTTCACCTGGAATGGAAGATCTTTTTCCACTCTGCTTACTTCCAAAAGAGGGCATCAATGAACTTTGGCCTGCCTCTGTGGTGGGTTTCTATTTAAAACATCTTTGTGATTATATTTAACCTGTACTTGTGCTTTGGCTTAATGTCTAACTTACAGTACTTGTAATTGATTAATATTCAATAAAAGCATTTTTAAAGTACAGGATGTGTTTGGCAGTTATCTCTCAAGAGCCTTCTTTTTCCCATTTCTTCGTTTTCTCCTGATCAGCCTCAACATGACTGACCTCAGGCGCAGAATTCGCACCCCAGCTCTCTTGGACCCATTTCCTTGTGAGCTGCAGTGTGAGTGTTTCTTCTTACCTCTGAGTGTGTGTAGGAGGAGTGGACGTGCAGCAGAGGCAGGAGACGAGGTGCTGTATAGAACGTCTGAAGCAGGGCTGTGGGCACGCAGGCTCCACCCCTCACTGCCCAGACTCTCTGACCCCTCTTACTAGAGGAGAGAAAAGCAGAATAATACCTGCTTGTGCCACAGTCAGCTTTAAAGACCTAGCGTAGCATATGCACAGAGAACAAAGGATGTTTTTCCTTTCACACTCCATCCCTTTTTCCACACCCAGTGATCCATTGCTTAAGTGCAAAGCTAGAATTTTAGCAGTGACTTGTTTACCAGAGGGATTATCAGAGCCAAAAGGAGACCTAGAATTAAGTACTTGGATGCACTCACTAACCCTGCAAAGTGTGGCTGCCACAGAGCGGATGGGGTAAGCCAGGTGCATTTCTACACTGTCACCAATGACCCTTCCGAATGGATCTTTTGATGTCCATTCTACAGGTAAACAAACTTGAAGTAGTAAAATTTGTATCAGAGTACTTTACACTATATGCCTGAGTACCAGTTGACATGTACCAACCCCTGACTATGGGGTTGTGCAGCATAACTAAAGTTGAAGAGTCGACACCAGTGTTCGATTTCATGTCATGAATAACTCATGAGATTGGATCCTAAATACCATCAGACTCCAGTGGTCCCCTATAGTTATTGTGTAAAATTAGGAATTATCTGAGTGGTGCACAAAAAGCAAATGGACTATAGAATAATCTAAAATTTCAACAACTTAGTTTGTGACCCCATGTCTCCAATGAGAGGCAGCAGGCCCTAAATCTTTAGCACTTAGCTTCGCTTGCATTTCCTCCTTTTATAAGCCCTAGATGGTACAAAAACTCCATCCTCTAGGAGCACCCAGCGCTGCACTGGAAATAAGAGCTAGGTCATTGTCTTCCATCAAGTTGAGAACTAAGTGCCAGGTGTTTAGAGCTTTCAGGGATGGAGCAACCATTGGGGACCTGTGTACCATAGGTTCACACCACTTACCTAGACACAAAAAAACTACTTTCCACTGAGGAGTATATGCCTTCACTCTGACCAATTTCACCATCCTTTACAGCTGGTAAGATAGCTTCAAGTAAATAAGACAATAGGTACCATGATGATTGCATTAACATGATTCTTGATATACAGTGTATTTCCTAGCCTACAAGTGATTCATAATAAAGTAAGTCTGTTCATCTTTCATAATTTTACTTCCAAATAAGTCATAATTTAGAGCATAAAGTACAAGGTAGCCACAGTCATTGGGAGTATGTAGAAGCTAAAGTTCAGTATCTTTGATGGTTATATGACACAAGTGTGTATATAGATGAAATTCACTGAGGTCTAAAGATTCACACATTTGCAGTTTTTAACTTCAGGTTAAAAAAATTAAGGGCAAGGATTCAAAAAGTTGATTGGAAGTACTGAGTGAAGCGGTTGGACTGGGAAAGCTCCTGATGTTGCTGTTTGGGGATGTTTTGGCAGGTTATTCTGTAGCCGCAGCATCTGTGGAGTGGCAAAGGAGACAGACTAGCAACAGTTTTAAAGGAGAAAACAAAGTCGGGGAGATACACTGTCCAACTGCATGATGTGCTGTGAAGGTGTAGTATGTGAGACAATATGCCATTGGTAGAAGGGCACTCATATTTGATCAATGAAACAGCTGATATAATCAACTGTGCTTTAGAAAAGGAGTACAGGCAATAGTGAAGCAAAGACACTTTTCAAATGGTGCTGGACAAACACATGACAAAACATATGCATTCAAACAAAATAAGAGCTGGGGAGATAGTTCAGTGGTTTAAGAGCCTGCCTGGCAAGCACAAGGTCCTGAGTTCAATCCCTAATACCAAAAGCACAAAA
>NDGM011079590.1:0-13802 GCA_002564305.1 Octomys mimax | reverse complement strand
AAAAAGAAAAGTTTAAAAAGGGCTGGGATATAGCTCTCTGTGACGACTCTGGATTTCACACCCGGTAAAACACACACACACACACACACACACACACACACACACAAGCACACACACACACCCCTAAACAAAATCCCTTCGATTCAGCATTTATACAGAATAACCTTAATAGCGGCGATTCTTAGCATTTTCCATGTAATTCCTGCTCTGAGGGTGGAGATGCAGCCTGTCCTCAGAGCTTCGCAGGGAGTGCAGTGCCAGCCGCCTGCTCGGCGGGGCCAGCCCCATGTAGCCCACCGGGAGGCCTCCTGGGACCTGGCATCCCTGTGTCTTCTGCAAAGTCCTTAGCCAAGTGCGAAGGTGCCGTGCAGCACAACAAAGGGACTCGGAGAATCTTTAATTTCATATTCTAACTCGTTAGCCCTATTTGTTTGCTTTGAATCCCCGGCTTCAATAAGGTGAAAACTTGCGTTAATCCTCCATTCAGCAGCTGCCTGGGTGCGTGTGAAATGGATCATGTGGGCTAAATAAACCCCGGCCAGACGCACCCGCCATTGTCCCTAAGCTGCTTCGAGGGGACCCTTCACAGGTACCAAGAGGCCACTGGAGCCACTTCACATGGTTCTGAAGACCCTCTCCTTTCTCTTCCGCTTCGCACATTACTCGGGCCCAGAAAAGAGCCCAAAGCGGCGTCGGATGAAGGGGGATGAAGTGGCCGGAGCGCATTTTCCACACACAGAGATAATTGGCACTGCAGCGATTCTGGAGGGCTGCATTAAATGAATAAGTTGTGACGTGGGAAAAACTGAAAAGGACAACAGGTTCCCGGCTCACACGGAATCCTTGCCTGCTCAGGCATTTTTCTTGAAGACCAATTGAGAAAACGGGACAAAAATGTTTTTCCCCATCAATTGCTTTCAAACACGGTCCCATTAAGCACCCAATTAGAAGGGAGAAGCGTGGTGCACGGTTGGCCCCTAATGACCACCATGAGAGGCTGGGCGGATGGAGAGAGGAATGGGAGAGGGAGAAAGGAATAATGGAGGAGGCCAGCGTTTGCTTTTATGGGTCGCAGAATAAGAAGATCAATGGAAAGGGTTTATGCATCTCCGGCCCACAAAAGCCTGCTGAAGGCTGGAGCTGCGGACACACGCAGGAGCCGCAGCACTCTCCTGAAAGGATGCTGTTCTTTGGAGCGCCACTGACAGGGGCATCTCAAGGAAGCACCCTTGTCACCGTGTGCTCGCCGTGGTGTGCAGGAAAGCACAGCCAGCTCCAGGTCGGCTGTGCACGGAGCCACCTCAGGTTGTGACATTCTAAACCCTGAGTAAATCAGGTATAAAAGGCAAAATAATAATGCAGGCAGAGCTGGCTGCTCTCCGACCCCAGCAGGACTTCTAAGCTGGAAAGGGACCATGGGGAGACTTTCACACTGGGGTCAAGGTCTGGTATAAGGAGCAAGGAAGGTAGGGCGTCCTGAGCCACGTGCCCCCAACACACACACACATACTCACACACTCACTCCATGGGCTTCACTCTCATTGATTCTCACCTGATCCTGGCTCTCCCCCTGTCTCCCAGCCTGTGCAATATGGCAAGTGCACACGACACTCACCACCTCTGGCTTCATGGGCATGAAATCATTTGGAGATGGGAAAATGCGGAGTCCAGGACACACCTCCTCTGTTTCTATGTTCTCTTGGTTAGAATTCAGAAAATGATCAGAAAAGAAAAGTCAAGAGCAACCGTCCCTTTTAAAGATACTATTTGGAGTTGCAGCATGCCCAGGGCGGCGTGCTGGTTGAGTGTGCCTGGCACCCAGCATCCCACCCTGAGCACTGCCCAAAGTCGGTATTATTTGCAGGGAGAGCACAGGCACCCAGGAGAAGCAAGTTTAGGAGCTAACAGGGAGAATCCTGTACACAAAATACACCCAGAACCAACGAAGTTTGTATTTGACAAGTTTGGCCCAATGTCATGCAGTATTGCCGAGAGCTTTTGTGCTTTGATTTAGCTACTAAATAATGATCATAAAAACAGCTGATGTTTCTTGAGTGGCTATGTATGGTACACCAGGACCATTTAAAGCGTTTTGTACTTGTGAGTTTGTTGATTCATACAACAATCTATGAGGTAAGTTCTAATAGGACCTTCATTTACAGGGGAAGAACCTTAACTACAAACTAAGGCACGCGTGGGTGCCTCTGAGAAGCCCTGGGGTGGACCTGCTTAGCTTCTGCATGGAAATCCATTTAGCCAAATATTTATGCATGGGGGAACTAGGTCATTAACTTACTCCCCAGTGAGCTAGCCAAGGATGCTGCCCTCTAAAACAACGTGGTCACAAACAAACGTGTTGGTCCCAAGTCAGGTGGGAAATGGCTGCACTTTCTGCTGGGATTTGTTTGAACTCAAGACATCATATGAGTTGTGGGAGACTCAGGCACAACGTAGCCACAGAATGGGACAACTGGTGACAATGACTTTTACTAGATCAACAGGAGTCTTGTGGGGGGGTGAGATGAGGGTCACCCCATGAGTCCAGGCAAGGTGAGCGTTGACTATCAGCTGTGCAAATGCCATGACTTCCCTCTTAGTGCCCTGCCGGAGCACACATCAAGGCGCCCTGCGAGGGTGCAGCCACCTTGGCCCCAGGGACAGGCTGCGGTTCCAGAAGATGCTCCAGGGCTGACCACCTCCTAACTTCACCCTGCCTCTGGTTCTTTCCACAGCTTTGGCGATCTCTGGGTTTGCCTTCCCAAAGAGGTCCTGAGGTGTAAACATGAACTTTTCCTTCAAAAAGCGAACTACAAAACAAAGCGACTGAACAAACTGGCATAGGTTCTGCATGGCCCGAAACTGGATGAAAGAAATACCACAAAATCTAATTGTGGGGAAAGGGGGGGAGAGAAAGGGGAGGGAGGGGGTGCAGAGGCTGGGAAGTCCACCCTGCGGGGCACCTGAGTGGGCAGGGGCAGAGGCCTGCAGAGTCTGCGTGTTGCAGACAGCCTGTACAAAGGAGGCGCAACCCCGGGCGGGAGCTGTCGGTCCTTTTCTGCCCTGGGCTACGTCCCAGGACAACGTAAGCTTGCAACTTACAGGTCGTTTGGATCCTCCCTGGTGGACTTGGCTAAGGACAGGAAATCAGATCACATCAGGGAAGATGGCCACAGAACAGACACCAATGTTTCAGTGAGAAAGCACGGAGTCTCAAGCCACTACTAAGTAGTTTCATCACTTTCCCAATTATTTCCTAAGAAATGTTTGACCTTTCATTAAATTACCTTTAAATTACCTGAAATCGATGTCACATTTGAAATAAATCATAAGAGCAAGGTTATCAACAATACTTGCATTTTTAAAAGACCTCATTAAAATAACTGTTTATTAAAGTCCATAGTTCAGAAATAAATTTAGGATCTAAATTAACAAGTAAAGAAGAGCGAGAGGAAGGGCTAAGTACCACAACGTGTTGGAGAGAGTATTATTTAATTAACTATAATAAGAATTATGTGCTGTTCTACATTCTTCCTTTCTTGGATGTTTGGTTTGCCGTGAAACATTGAAGAGGAGATAAAGGACGAACAAAAAGAATACTTGTGCACGGAGCGCTCACTGCAGGGGACACGACGGTGTCTCCTGCCCAGTGTCAGATGGGTCCACATGGGCATCGTCGTGCCGGTGCCGAAGCTGCAACCGGGAAGGGTGCACGCAGCTCGCCCCGCTGCGACCTGCGGTGGTACGTGCGGGACGGGGATGCCCGGGGGGCAGCAAGGGTGGGCGACGCCAGGAGGCGTGACAGGGACTTCCGCCCTCTCCAGGCTCCTGCCCCTCCCACGCATGCGCGGGCAGCGTTTGGCAAGCGCCAGTTTCCGGTGGCAGTACTTGCCGCGCTGCTCCTACCTCCTGCACTTGCTGCAGGGCCAGGCGCCCGGAGCCGCCCTTCCTGCTCTGCCCCGCAGCTGCTGGGGAGTCGCTCCCTGTCTGAGCCCCAAGAACGAGGCAAGCGCGCAGACGGTGAGGGCGCACGCGGGTGGACGTGGCATCTGTGGACGCTGGCCAAACTCTGTGTGGATGCTTTTTACTGTGTAAAAATGTTTGCATAAGCAAGAAATCCCTGTTTCAATGGGCCTTCATCGTAACGCTTTGTGATTCAATTACTTTCATCCCAATATATTTCTCCATAAAAACAGTGTTGTGGTTGGTGAAGAGTTGCGAGACGGGTGAGCCCCCAGGACATCCTGAGACCCAAACCCTGGCTGCTGGGAAGGGGCGTGCAGATCCTGACGCTGGTGCCGCTAATTTAAAAAGAATCCTCCCGGCTTCAAGATTAATGCCGTCACTTTTTATTCAGCTGTGGCCTAAAAATAGGTTGGGTTAGTAGAAGAAAAGAGATGGATATGCTCCTCGGAAAGGGGATTTCTGAACCTTTTAAATCTTTTAGAGTAGGAAGGCACTGATTCTTTGTTCTGTATGAATGTATGCATTATGTATGGAATTCTTTATTATGTGTAATTTAATTTTAAGAATGTGGAGCGCCCTTCCCTCCATCTGAGCACATGGTGGTCATTACTAAGCACTACTTGTCAAGGAGCTCTTGTCGGTCCCCAGGATGGCTTTCTCTGCTCTTACCCCAGCATCTCCTTGGAGGCTGGCATCAGTTACTCGGGTCTGACAAACCTCAGACTTCTCCCTGGTGTGGCACCCGGCGTGGCAGAAGTCCGCTTTCACACCTCTATTTGCAGCTTGGTCAGGGCCACTGGCTGTACCTGGGAGCTCGCTACCCTTGGCCCTGTCCAATGTGCACTGTGCCCGGATGCCCTGGAGCCTTCCTGCAGCCCCCGACCTCCAGCCCTGAGCCATCTCAGCCGCACTGGGAAACAGCACTTTGAAAGGTTCCTCTCGCTCTCTCGGGGGCCACAGGGTCTGTGCCAGCGTTCATCTGCACACTGGCTCCACAGAGACTCCCACCCCAGCCTGCATCGCACACCTTCCTGGGGAGACTTGGGATCTGAGCTTGCCGGTCTTCTCGGTGGGCTTGGATGGCTACCACATGCTCGCTCAGCCATCTCAGGNTTCTGGTTTCTCTCGGTGTTGACTGTTTCAGTACCAGGCATTCGAGAGTTCCTCCACTCACAGTGTCTCCTCTGGGCCCATTCTTGTCACCGCCAATGAGTCTGCATGGAGAATAATGGCTGGTGTGGCCTCAGCAGTGTCTGCTGACCCCAGTCTCATGGCCCACCCCATGGCACCTGAGATTTGGAGGTGAGGATTTTACTGGGATTCAAGTGGAATTTCCATCAGGGTCTGCAGGGCCCGTCAGCCCTTCCTCCTCGGTGGGGCTGCGAACTGCTGATGTTTTATTCCAACCCTGTCTGCTCCTTCAAAATTTAAGTTTCTGCTGTGACATGGTTTGCTTATGATGGGCCTGGGCGTGGACAACGAACACAGCTGGGAGTCTTGACCAGGAGCTGTCTAGATGTTTCTTGTGTTTATAATTCTACAAATAATTTCCGTTTGTTGGTTCGTTATTAGTGTCTAGAGCTATTCTGCAGGAAAATTAATAAAGAAACATGAGGTGAGAGCAGAAAATCCCAGGCAAAGCAGGTGGGCCATGAGCACACTGCCACCTCATGTCACACAGAAAGGTCAGGCCGCCGTGGGTCGAACTGTGTCCCTGAAGAGCCCCAGGCAGGCCCTGACTGCCGGCACCAGAGCTGGACCGATAGGCAGCGGGGCTGCTGCTGTACTAACTCGGTAAGATGAGCTCACACGGGGGCTGTTGTCTTGGTCCCCACAGAGAGCAAACACAGACACGTGCTCCACATGGCTCTCTTGGGGTGGACACAGTGCCTGTCAGGGGGCCATTCAGGACTTGGGCCTATGACCAGGCCCTTTGTCACGTTCTAGGCCTCCCCTCTTTCCTGCTTGGCCTGCAGACAGCAACAGGCAGACGCCACAGGAGCCCCTAGAAGAGTTAGGTCTGGGACCGATGGAAGCTGATTTCTTCGTTAAGGACAAGCACAGGAGAAATCCCCGGGTGGCGCAAGCTCGGGATCCCGTCGGCATCCTCTGACCCCCTCCACGCTCCCAGGATGGCTTCTACACTCGGCTTACCTAGTGCTCAAGCGCTGCCTGGGCCCCAGACACTGTGTTAGTGTTGCAAGCCACAGAAAGGATCAGAAGCCGAGCACCTACGGCGCCCTTTCTCCAGCTGCATAGGTTCCCTGTAATCTGTTTCTGGAAGTTTCATCAACATTCCCCTCCCATCTCATTTGCGCCTTACTCTCCAGGCGGCCGAGGAGGGTAATCTTTGTCCCAGGTAGGCATTTATCTGGCTAAAATTAGAGATTGTTGGGAGAAGGGGCGAATAGCTGATGGGAGGCACCGGCACCGAAGCTCTGAGCATAAAATGATTTTCCTCCGGAGGGGTAATTTTCCATAGAAGCAGTAACCTCGTGAGCAGGGCAGCCTCCTCTGCCGGGCCCAGTTCCCCGGGATCTGGTCTCTGTCCCCTTGTTCAACCAACAGGACTCTTACCTGCTCAGACTACTAGTAGGCAGTGATCAACAGGAATAACTCGTGCCGCACTTTGCAGTAGATGGAACTCCAGAACGTTCTGTCAGCCATCGATGTGGTCCAGTGAATGCGGGCCTCTAGTCATCCACCCTTCTTTCCCAGGAAGCAAGCAGAAGAACACTTGGAATAGCTGAGTGGGCCTTCTGGGCACATTCCCGCTTTCTCCAAGGTCACAGCAGTGGCCGCCTTATGGTTTCCCCTCTTCTCAGACACAGGTCTGGTTGATCCGGTTGATTGCTGCTGTGTGTACCTAGCTGTCCCCCTTCAGCCTCCTGTGGTCATAGGTGAGGCCTGCGGAAGGGGATTGGACTGCAGGGTCTGATGGGTAGGGTGCCGTGGGCGCGTCCTAAAGGGCTTGTCTCCCTGCTCCCTGTCCTCCACGCCTCCCCAGGTCTCTGTGCCTTGCCGCTCTGCCTTGGAGCTGGCTGGATGTGGATGGAGACAGGAATCAGAGTCCTCTGACTGTGGTCTGGAGCCTGCACTGGGTACTTTTCACTGACCTGGTTGGGTTGGGTTTTGGACTTCTCAGGACGTAAACTTGCATCTGCCCCCCTTCTGAGTTCTGCACAACCCTGCCCCTGGCATGTTGGTGTTCCCTCCACCAGGCCAACTGTACCTAGAAAAGCCAGCAGTATGGACCTGAACCCAGGCCCTCGAAGTGCAGAGCACAGAAGAGCCACTCATGACAGCCATGGACACTAGCTGTCAAGTGTCAGAAGGAGCCATCTGGGCCAGGGGCAGGGTCCCTGGCTGCACCCAAGTAGCCTGGTTGGGCATCCCCACCCCCTCCCCATCTACCTACAGACTGAGGCAAAGTGGGCCATTGGGGTGGCCTGTCCATGCCTGCATGACCTGTGCACCCTCCTGTAGGCACAGTCTAACCTCGGGAGGGCAAGGTTGCACAGGGCTGCACCAGGCAGGGAACCTTGAGTATTTGGGGCCCCAGCAGGCCCACCCCAAGGCCAAGTGCCGGGGTCCACAGCTGTGTGCAGTCAGTGCTGTAGTTTGCCTACATGTTCTCAGTGTCCTACTGTCCAATACAGAGGTAAGGGGGAGGCCCTCTGGCTCTGTTCCAGGCTCCACCCAGGGTCACCTTCTCTCCACCCTCGTGGGCCACCCTGGATGGCTCGTGAGGGAGGCTGATCTGCCCAGACAGACGCTGGCATGTTAGAAGCCAACCACAGTTCTCCAGGGCCATCCTGGGCCTGCTGGCGTTCTCCATCACCATCCTTGGAGGGCCCTCTCTATGCACCTGTCTGTGGCGGGGCTGAGCACACATCTGGCTGGGGGCTCCCCTCAGCTGGGAGGTGCCTGTGTGAACCCCTGATTGGGGCTCCTGATAGGGCACAGAGGGGCTTTGCTGCCGCAGTCCTCTGCTGACCCGGTAAGCTACAAGCAGATGGACTGGGTCTTCCACACCTGCGTGGTCCCAGCTCTCGGCACACCGCTGCTCTGGCGCATGCAGAGCTCTAAGGAGTGGGGCATCCTGGAAGGCAGCGTGGCCTCCCCTGAGGATGGGCCCGCTGCCTGGCAGGTGGCTCGATGCGAGGGAGGCCTTTGATACGGGCAGAGGCGGGTGCAGTGGAGGCCGATGCACTCCCTCGATGCTGCATCCTGGGAGATGTGGCGTCCTGGGGCTCGGTCATCTTGCGTTAATTCGGTTTTCCCCAGACCCGCGGAGCACTGGTTACAGTTGGTTCCGGAGGCCTCCAGGAGGCAGCAGCTGTGGAAGACCTTCCATTAGGAAGTGAAGTGGGTCCTTGAAAAGTGAGGCCGAGCTGAGCTGCCTCTCCTGTGGGGATGTGGACATGGCGCGGGGTGCGCTGGCATCGGGGAGGCCTCCTTTGTAGGCTTCGGCATGTTTCCTTTTCCTTGAGGAGTAGGGTTACACGTCCCTGCAGAGGCAAAAGCTCCGGTTGCTATGGAAATAGCCAATCTGAGGAAGCTGTGACCTAAATCATGCTTGAGAAAAATAGTACCTAGTCTGTGTCATCGCAGCCACCCTGCCCGGGGTCAGCGAGGTGGCACTCGTCACCCAGCGTGAACCCTCTCACCTCAGGAGACAGGCCACGTGCCTCTCACCATGCAGAATTTCTGGGGATACCAGGGGCAGAGGGCTGTGCTGCTCGGAGCCGGGCTGGGCCAGATGCCAGGCCCCTGCTGCATGCCCATGTGACCTCACCCACGCACATTGCACACGTGTACACCCACACCACACATGCAGCCCCTGCACACCCCCATTCACCAGCACACACCACATGCCCTACATGCATCATGTGTTCCACACACATGCACATACCACACACCACGTGGCACACTGTTATACCCCCACACATACAATGACCACATACCATGCTACACACACCATACACGTGCACAAACCACACAGCATTTCTTATGCATATGCAAGGTACACGTCACATGTATGAATGCCACACACTTTGTATGCACACTGTGTACAAAAACCCACCACAACTATACAGATATTATGCCAACCCTGCATGCCACACACACTGTGCCCCACAACACACACTATATACCACACGTGTGTGCCGCATACACCAGACACATGTACATGTGTATAAAATACCACACACAGAGACACCATAATTACCACATGCAACAACACCTGTGCCATACCCCATGCATATTCAACACATACCACATACATACAACATGTATAACATACACTGTGTACACACCGCAGAACACACCAGGCAATACACAGCACATATCACACCCACATACCTTTATACACAAAGCCATTTCCTATCTCTGACACTTCAGGTCACAGCGCTAGAGAGTTGTGTCTTCACCAGAGCTCCTTAAATTCTCAGAAGGGGTGGACAGGATCTCACAGTCTGACCCAGCTAAGAGCACAGCCAATGACACCTAATACAGTGAGCTTTGGAAGCAGCCCACGCTGGGCGGAGAGGACACCTGGGGCCTGGTGGGAGCTGCAGGGTCCCAGGTCTCACGTCTCCTTACCAGCATTAGCTGTCACCTCCAAATGGCCATGGGCTCAGAAACCTGCCAGAGCACCTCCTCTGCCCTGCCCTTTCCTCCTTCCCAGATGTCCATGGCCTGAAGACAACTGAGGATGGAACAATCAGGGCTCCTTTCCGCTGCTGCCAGGCCTGGGGCTACAGCTCAGCCTCCAAGAGGTGATGCTAAGATCGCTTCCTCTGGAGGCCACCCGGGCCCTGCAACCTCACCAGGAGCCTGGCTCGGAGACTGCAGTGGCTCTGACACAGGGCACAGCTTCCGGTCTGGTCCCCGTGACACAGCCCTGCAGAGGGTGGCGCCTGAGGCCCTTCACCAAGGCTCCAAAGCTCTGAAGGCTTAGAAGGATGAATGTTACCCCTGAGGCTTGCGTCCTTGTCACATAGGAGCCAACCTGGGCACCTGCCATGGTGGTGGCAGGGAAAGTGGCCAAGGCTCCCTCCCGAGCTGGCCTGCTCCTTGTCAATTCCTCTGCACAAACAGCAGGTCAGGGTGCCGGGGATTTGTTCTAAAAATAGAAACTCTTATCTTCATTTTTTTTGCTACTCCCAAGCCCAAGGATTTTCTCACCTGAAGGGCTTGAAAGGGACTGACCTCTTGTCCACTGTCATCTCCCTGGGCTGCCTCTGCCCAGTGTCCACTCAGCTGGGGCAGCACAGAGCCCATGGGAAATGGGCACCCTGTCAGAAAGGCCAGGCTTCCAGCCCCAGAGGAAAGAGGCCCAGACTCCACGGTTCTCAGTTCCTCCCCCTCCTGGCCAGATGGAGCTCTCCGGAGGCCCAGTCCACATGCATCCATGTTGGTCTTGGCTCCACAGATCACGCTGACAAGAAGCACATGCTTCACTGCTGTCTGGGCCATGAACCTGGGTCAACATCTCTGGCACCAGGGCCACATCCCCAAGCAGAGAGAAACAAGGAGCAGGTTGGGTGGGGAGGGCAGGTGAGGTGCAGGCCGGTCTCCTCTGTGGATGTCTGGGCCCTGCTGTCTCAAAGAGAACCATGCTCCCCGCTCCTCCTTGCCCATCACCAACCTCTGGGTCCCTCAGAATGGGACCAGACAGTCAGCGAAGTCCTGAGTGCATACTGCCTGGTGTGTTTGTGCATCGAGTTAGGAGACAACAGCAGCACAGAAGAGCAAGGGACACTAACCTTTTGTGCAAACTTCTCCTATCAGCTAGGAAGAATTTCATTCCTGGTTTCCTTTCCCTTCTCTTTCAGCTTCTCAAAGTTGTGACTATACACTGGCCCAACTAGGTTGACCTGGTGTCCAAAGACACCAAGGGCAGCAGCTGCTCGGAGCTGGGTCTCCAGAGTGCGCTCTGCAGGTGGCCGGGGGATTCCAGTGCACAGCGCAGGGCAGCTGCGCAGGAGTGCAGACACGCAGTGACCGCCTGCAGTTAGACCTCTTGCAGCTCAGGGGACAAGCCAACCTCGGACACTTGGGGTGACACCTGGAACTCAGGCAATGAACGACCTGGTGAGATGCTCGCCATGCCCCTCTAGGGCGGGGCAGGTGACAGCCACACAGCACAGCTGGGGGCGTGGCACAAAAGGCTGTCTTTTTTGAAAGACACACAAAACAGTGTGAAAGACATAGCAAGAGTGCCGCCACGTCCGCCTTAGTGTTTCAGCGTTGCTACGCTTCGTCTCCGCGGCAGGGCTAACGTCAGCACTGGACCTGCTGTGATTCCTGGCCTTGGCACTGCTGCTGGGGTCTGGAGGTGTGGGGCTCGTGTTCCTGGCAGCACAAGCACAGTGGGCACTGGGCGTCCAAGGGACATGAGTGGGACTGCTGTCCTCAACACTGCTATTGGTATCTGCATCCCACAGCATATGGGCCCCGCTGCCACGGATCCACAGTGAACACACCTCAGCGTGCTGGAGCTGTGGAGCTGCGTTCTGTCTGCTGCTTCTGTGGACTGACTCAGCTGGGGATGAGTGAGAGGACAGAGCCCAAGTGGGTGCCACCACTGCAAATCTGGCTTCCTGTGGCATTCTTGCCCAGAGTGCTGGCCCCATCACACCAGCCTCCGCTGTCTGCTTTGCTCTTCCTACCCAGAATCTTCCCCTGGGTGCAAAGAATACAGCTTCTTGCCAGGATCCCTGCGATCCTTCTCAGTTCTGGTGGCAGCAGCCGTGCCTGCTCGGGCTGTGGTCCTGCACACACCTAGCCTAGGCCCAGGCTCAAGTGCTTACCTGCTCCATGGCGTCTGAGCCTCCTGACTCTGTGGGCTAGGGGATGAATGTATTTTGGGGCCTCAGGCGCAGAGCCCCACGGGGGTCCCACTGGCTCTCTTCCTGGTGCTTTGTGGTGGCCCTTCCACCCCCACGAGCCCCTGCTTATTGGCATTCTGGTGCTGTCTGCAATCAGCACGGGCTCCTCTCAGCACTGGCTCAGCAAGAACCAGGCATCACCCGATGACAGCCTGGCCTCCCATGTCAGGGCAGGAGCTGGCATCGGAGCCCAGATGGCAGCAAGCCCCACCACACTCTTCGCTAGCTGCTCCTCCTCATCTGAATTGCCAGGTACCTGCCCATACCCTGGGTGTCTCAGGATGGCCAACAGGGCATGGGGAACCTTAGCCCCAGATCTGATTTTGTCCCTGCAGCTGTAATTGGAGGACGGGACTGGGAAGAAGAAAGCATCCTATGAATTAAGCAATCACAGTGCCATAGGTTCCAGACGACCTACCACAGTTCAATTAAAAATTTAAAAATGTACAAAATTCATGTGCGTATGTTTAGTGTGTATCTAGCCATGGAGAAAGGATCAGAGTCATGCAGTGGGAACCTGGCCACACACTCGTCCAAGGGCCCATGCCTTCACTGTCACCACAGCAGCAGAGAGGACCGGGCTGCACTGACCGCAGCGCAGGGTGAGCATGTGGGAGGAGGGTGGACGGTGCTGTGCCGGTTCAGAGAATATCATGGTGCCACCGGGCTGGGGCTGGGCTCTCCACGATTGGTGCTGGAGCCAGGATGTCACACAGTGTGCTTTGCCAGGGCAGGGAAGGCAAGACACAGCCCTTTGGTACTCCAGCTCCATGGATGACTCAGGGCATCCAGAAGGATGGCTGCGGCACACAGATGGACCCTGTCCTGTCAGTCAGAGGCAGGATTGTCCCGTGACTGTGGCCCCAGAGCCCTGCCGTGACCCCCCAACCCCAGCTCACACTGTAGCCCACATTCACCTCACACTTTTTGGTTCTCAGCCTCAGTGTGTGATGGCGTTCGGAGCGCACGCACCAGGATTGCTGCCATGGTGTTCTGTGCATGACCCTGAACACTGGGCAGGACAGAAGGGGTGGCAGCCCCCATGTCACAGCCATGCATGGTGGCGTCATGCTGTCACTGGGCTGGGGCCTTTCTTCCCACAGGCCCGTGCTCAGGTGAGGCTGTTCACCCAGGACCCCCACTGTACCTGGATGCGAAGCTTCAGTACTGAGGGACCCACTTCTTTACACACACACACACACACACACACACACACACACACACAAAGTAGCACCATATGTGGGCTGTTTTTGAGAAATGCTTATGGACCAAAGTTGGAGCAAGAGGAACAGTGTTCCTTCCTTCCCACCTGCCTGCCCTCTGGGCACTTGCAGGCTGCTCCAGAGAGAAGGGTCCCGCACAACCCGCAGGTCACGGCCGGCGCGCAAGTACACAGGCGCTCTTTCCTCCCGTGGAGGAGCGCGGTACTTCGGCATCCTCGGGTGTTCGCAGGTGGCAGCTCTGTGGAAAGAACCGGAAGATCCTCTTCCTCTTCCCTCTGTAATCCTCATGCTCCACCTGGCCTGTCGCCTACACTGGGCCAAGAGGATGCTGTTCTGTGTTTGTAGCGATTACCAGTTCTTCCCTGGAACCTGAATGCTCTCGCCTGTGGCACGGCCAGTTCCCTGCTTCTTCCAGCTGAGACAACGCCGCCCGCTTCCAACTTTGTCAGGTCGAATGGCTTTTGAAAATTATTCTGCTATATTTTTAATTTATACTCCCCTGAGTAAAAGTTAAACTGGGTTCCAGTGCTTTTGCGTAGAAGAAAAAGAAAGAGAAAGTTCTTGCTACAATCACAAAACCAGTCGATGGGAACAAAAATGGAGGTACCCGGGTGATTAAGCTTCAAAAAATGCCTAGATACTGCCCTACCGAAGATGTACCCCGAAAGCTCTTGAGCCACGGCAAGAAGCCCTTCAGTCAGTATGTGAAGACACCTCGAGC
>NDGM011079583.1:0-18162 GCA_002564305.1 Octomys mimax | reverse complement strand
GTTGTGATTAATAGTTTACCAAATCTTAAATTATAAATGTCAATAAATATCAATTCTAACAAAAAAAAAAAAAAAAAAGAACAGCATGGAGCAAAACATTTCAAATACTACAAGAAAACAAATTCCAACTCAGACTGATATGCCTTGCAAAATTCTCTTTCAAGTGTAATGGACAAGTGAAATACTTCTATGACAAAGAAGAAAGAAATTCATGATGACCAAAGCTACCCTACACAGTGTACTAAAAGATATTTTAGAAAAGGATCGAAATATCAGTTCTAAGCATGACAATGGAAAGAACCCACCAGACATAACTATTAAACACAAAATAACAGTAGGGAACCAACACCAGGCAAAAGACATTACAAACATAAGTAAATACATGTCAGTTATAACCACCAATGTAAATGTACTAAATCCACCAATTAAAAGAAAAAAGGCTGGCAGAGTGGATTAAGAAACAAAATCCAGAGGGTTGGCCAGATAGCTCAGCAGACTAAAGTGCTTGCTTAGGCAGGCTCAGAGACTGGGGTTCGATCCCCAGTGTGCCATGCCGGCTCCACCACCATTCACAGGGTGCGTGGAAAGGAGGACTGAGTGGGTGTGGTGGCACCCACCTGTGATACCAGCACTCGGGAGGCTGAAAACAGGAGGATCACTACAAATCTGATCTGTGCAGTGAGAGTCTATAGACACTGTACTAAATGTATAAAAATAAAATAAAAAATAAAAATATATTTAAAAAGAAACAAAATCCAACAATATGCAATATACAAGAAACACATTTAACCCATAAAGAAGTTCATAGGCTGAAGGTCAAGGATGGAAATCAATACTACATGATCCAGGACATCAGAAAAATTCAGGGGTAGCTATTCTGTGCATAGACAATCTGAACTTCAAACCAAGAATAATCAAAGAAGATAAAAAGGTCACTATATATTGCTTATGGGAAAAATTAAAGAGGAAGAGATAACAATCATAAACACTTATGCACCAAATATGGGAGCACCCAACTATACAAGACAAATTTTAAAGGACATGGAAAATCTAATAACCAATGTCACAGTATTAAAAGGGGATCTTAACACCCCCTTATCTCAAAAAGATGGGTCAAGCAGACAAAAGTTATGAAAGAGGTAGCAGAACTGAACCAAACCTTTGAACAAATGGACTTAGTGAACATATACAGAGGGTTGCATCCAACATGTGAATACTCATTCTTTCCAGATGCACATGGGATGTTTTCTAAAATAGACCACATACTAGTCCACAGGTCATGCTTAAGTATGTGTAAAAACCCAGAAATTATCTCATGCATATTATCTGACCACAGTGCAATCAAACTGGAAATTAAAGACAAAAGAAACCACAAAACCCCTGTAAACATATGGAAATTAAATAACACTCTTCTCAGCAACCAATAGGTTACAGATGAAATTAAAGAAGAAATTAAGCAATCTACGATCCAATGAAAATTCAAACACAAATTACCAGAATTTGTGGGATACAGCAAAAGTAACTCTCAGAGAAAATTTATATCGGTGACCTTACACATTAGGAAAACAGAGGGAGAATAAATAAATACCCTAATACTATACCTCAAACTTCTAGAAAAAGAAGAGAAAAACCAAGCTCAAAACAAAAAGGCAGGAGCAAATTATACAGATTAGAGAGAAATTAATGCAATTGAGACAAAGAAAACAATATAAAGAATCAATGAATCCAAATGCTGGTTCTTTGAGAGTTTAAATAAAATTGATGAACACCTAGCCAACCTCCTCAAAAAGAGGAAAGAAAAAAACTCAAGTTCAAATAATAAGGAATGAAAAGAGATAAATTACTACATATTCTGTGGAAACTCTGAAGATCATCAATAGTTATTTTGAAAATGTTTACTGTCATAGGATCTAAGACACAGAAGAAATGGCGAGATTCCTAGGTAGGTACAAATTGCAAAAACTGAATCAAGAAGATATAAAAACCCTGAATAACCCAAAATTACCAATGACGTTGAAAATGTAATTAAAAAAAAAAAACTTACCAACAAAGAAAAGCCCAGGTTCTGATGGATTCACAGCTGAATCCTACAAGAAATTTAGAGAAGATTTAATCCCAATACTACACAACCTCTTCAGTGAAATTGAAAAGGAAGTAGCACTCCCAAACTTGTTCCTGGAGGCAGGTGTTATACTGATACTGAAACCAGAAAAAGACTTAACCAAAAAGGAGAATTACAGGCCAATCTCTCTCATAAACATAGATGCAAAATTCCTCAATAAAATTCTAGTACATAGAATACAGTATATTGTCAAGAAGATTATACACCATAACTAGATAGGATTCATCCCAGAGATGTAAGAATGGTTCAACATACACAAATCTATAAATGTAATACACTATATCAATAGATTCAAAAGCAAAAACCACATGATTATCTCAATAGATGCAGAAAAGGCTTTTGACAAAGTCCAACACTCATTCATGATCAAAGCCCTACAGAAAATTGGAATAGATGGCCTATACCTCAACCTGATAAAAGCCATCTATGACAAACTAACAGCCAAAATAATTTTAAATGGAGAAAAGGTGAAACCTTTTACTCTCAAATCAGGTACAAGACAAGGATGTCCTCTATCACTGCTTCCATTTAATGTAGTTCTGGAATCATTAGCTAGAGCCATTAGACAAGAGAGACGAATAAAAGGATTAAGAATAGGTAAAGAAAAGGTTACACTATCATTATTTGAAGATGGCATAATACTCTACTTGGATAACTGAAAAAACTACACCAAGAAGCTCCTAAAATTAATAAACAAATTCAGTAGCATAGTAGAATATGAAGTTAACATCCAAAAATCAATAGCATTCCTCTACACAGATAGCAAACTCACTGAGAGAGAAATTAGAGAAAGAATACCCTTTGTAATAACATGCAAAATAATAAAATTCTTAGGAATTAATCTAACAAAGGAAGTAAAACATCTATACAATGGAAATTATAACCCTCTTAAAAAAGAGACTGAAGACCCTCCTCAGTGCACCAAGGCTTCTAGCTCTGTCCCTACCTCCTTGGGCCACCACTGGCTCCTCTGGGTTGGTCCCGAGCCACCTTAAAATGACACAGACACACATAAATTCTTTTCTTCATGTGACATTTTATACAAGAACACTTCAGATGTATTATTAGGTGTCACTGATTTTAACAAATCCTATTAGATTTGTATCAACTATTTACACATTCTATTCATAGTCTTTTGTGAACCGTTACCTTTTTGTTTAAAAAGATGGCCTATCTTGAGCCTTTGTGTAGGTACATTCTTGTTTTTGTAACAAAAGAAAACCTTTAAACTGTCCCAAAGCAAAAAATAATGGCTACCCAAAGTATGTTTTGTTTTAGTGAGTTACCGTTACTGTATTTGCTTATTGTAAAGGTGGACATTTAGCATTTAGTGCGGTTTTCAATAAAAAGTAATTAAAATTTCTGTTCAAAAAAGATACTGAAGAGGATTTCAGAAAATGGAAATATATTTCTTGTTCCTGGATGGGAAGAACCGACTCTGTGAAAATGGCCATACTCCCACAAATTGTTATACAAATTTAATGCAATCCATATCAAAACACCATCAACACACTTCACAGATCTAGAGAAAATATCTTAAGGTTTATTTGGAACCAGAAACGACCTAGAATAGCAAATGCAATCTTTGGCAACAAAGGCAAGGCAGGAGGCATTACAATTCCTTACTTGAAATTATACTACAAAGTTACTGTGATAAAATTAGCATGGTACTGGCAAAAAAAAAAAAAAAATACTCAAGGATCAGTGGCTGGGTTTTGATCCCCAGCATGCTGTGCCAGCCCTATCCCCAGGGTGTGCTGAGATGGTGATTGAAACTGGGCATGGTGGCATGAACCTATAAGCCCAGATCTTGGGAGGCTGAACAGAGGTGGATCACTACGAGTCTGATTTACATAGTAAGACCCTGTAGACCCTGCAGATCTTGTCCTAAATCAAAAACGAAAAGACAGAAAAGAAAACCCCAAAAAACAAACAAACAAACAAAACCTGCCATCTCATCCTTGAGAAAGGGGCCAACCACGTATGTTCACTGGAAGAAAGACAGCCTCTTTAACTAATGGTGCTGGAAAAACTGGCTTCCCACATGTCACAAACTAAAATCAGATCCTGATCTATTGCTGTGCAGTAAACTAAAGTCAAAATGGATAAAAAATATAAACATTCAAACAGAAGCTCTGAATCTCCTGGAAGAGAAAGTAGGTGGAAATCTTGAAGACATAGGAGTAGGCAGACAGTTCATGATCATCATGATCAAACACCAAGCTTCATGGGAAATACTGCAAAGCATCAACAACTGGGATCTCATTGAGAAATTTCTGCATGTCAAAAGAAATTGCCAACAGAGTGAAAAGACAACCCAAAAATTGGGAAAAAATCATAACCAACAATCACTCAAACAAAGGATTTCTATCTAAATTATATAAAGAAGTAAACAATATTTGGCCTCCAAAAATTTAAAGACCCAATCCAATACTGGGCATCAAGTGGTACATGAATGCATGAAAAAATGTTCCATGGGACCAGAGAGATAGCTCAGTAGAATAAGCGCTTGCCTGGCAAGCTCAAGGGCCTGAGTTTAATCCCTGGTTCTGCCAAAAAAAAAACCAAACAAAAACAAAAACAAACAAACAAACAAAAAACACAGTTCCACAGCACAGGCCATTTGAGAAATGCAAATTAAAACAATATTGTAATGCCATCTCACCCCAGAAAGAATGGCTATCATAAAGAAATCAATTAATACCAAATGCTGGAGAGGCTTTGTGGAAAAAGAACCCCTTTTCACTGCTGTTGGGAATGCAGACTGGTACAACCACTATGGAAATCAGTGTGAAGACTCCTCGAAAAACTAGGACTGGAAATCCCATTCAATCCAGCTATTCTTCTGGGTATTTTCCCAAAAGAACTGAAAACATTCTACCATAGTGATATAGGTGCACTCATGTGTATAGCAGCACAATTTGTCATAGCCAAATCTTGGGAACAACCAAACTGTCCATCACTTAAGGAATGGATGAAAAAGATGTGGTATTTTTACACAATAGAGGACTACTCAACTGTAAAGAAAGACCAACTCAAATGATTTATAGGTAAGTGGATGCAACTAGAGGCTATACTCATAAATGAAATAAATCAGACTCACATGTGTAAATATCATTTTGTTACCTAGTGTAAGAATAAATAAAACCTGAAACATATAACAGGTATAGTAAAATGGAAAGAAACTGTACTTAAGAATTGAACAACAAAGACGAGAGAAAGCAGGAAAGGTAGGAAAAAAGGAAGGAGGTAAGAACATGCAAGTATGCTTACACTGTGGCTAAGATGATTGTACTCATAATTTCTGTCAGCTTTTTTGAAAATAGCAGTTGATGTGTAGAATTTTCACTTTGACTAACTCTGTATGCTAATATCTGTGATCTGACCAACTACATCAAGGATAGCAATGTGTGATAGAAAACCCGTGGCTATGTGCCCCACATCTTGGTCTTCTAAGCATGTATCATTTCTAATGTCTTATAAACTGTTATACTCTCTTTAAAATAAATTGAAACAAAAAGGGAAAAATAAAATTAAGATTTCTTGAAAGCAACTGCCAATATTCAATTATTTCCCCAATCCTGCATAATTATATGTTTATTTGAGAAATGGATTTGATGATATAAATAGATAATACAACCACTGTTAATTAGCTACTCCTGTTTTTGAAAATCTGTAATATTAGCATTGTTACTCTATTTCTATCATTTTTTCTATTTGTTTTTGCTCTTCAAAATAAAATAAAAATTTAAAAATGCACTCATTTTTAATTAATTATGTGTCTATTAGTATAACAAGTTACATTTCTGGTTATATAGGTCTTTGCTTTATCTTGATCTTAACCTGCCAGCAGAAAAGTATAAAAATGAGGTATAAATAGTAAAACCATATTAATATGCTGAACTATAAAATGCTCAAGTCAATAACTTCAGGCATTGTGAGTCATGTGGATAACCCACTACTATTATGGACTACTGAACTATATTGGATTATTTTGCTAAATTCATGTACCTACAATATTTAAATGGCAATGGAATATCCATCTCTGACAAAACTAAACAGAAAAAGAGGATACAAATGAAGGACCATTTTGTATCTGTATATACAAAACAGTTGAGGTAGATATCCAGTTACTTTCTCTTAATTCAATGAAAAGAAAGATTTGTACTAATAGTGTTTGGACAGGACATCATGTCTGCATCTTATACTATGAATAACCACTACAAATACAACAATATGCAATGTATTATTTATTGAAACTGTTCTACTAATCGGTTTTGAAACTGTCTCATTGCTATTTGTTTCTCAGTAAAATTAATTAAAAAATCAAAAATAGTATAAAGCCCTATCTTAGGTACTTAAAATGTTTCAGTTTTCTATACATTTTTTTCTGGCAAGAGAAGGTATACTTTCATAAGAATTTGAAATGGAATACATCAGAATTTTCAAAAGTGCTAAGCACTTCTGTGTAAAACCAATGGCACTGTGTACACAGTAAGTGAGAAGGTGATGGATAAGCACAGTCTCTATTCCTAAATTTTTGAAGTCCTTATTGTAAGTCAGACACTTGGTGCCTCATAGAGTACACCTAATCAGAGGTGTAGTCCTCTGATTACAAATGATAAACCTAAGACCAGTGGTAGTGTTTTCTTCCTCTGCACTGACTTCAGAAGTCATCTACAGATGGGTGGTTGTAGACTCCTTAACCCTAGGCGCTACCTCACACTAAGCTAAGACCAATACATACAGTTGTAGCAGAGACTTCTTTCTTTAAGACTTGTTAAGGCTTGTGTCTGGCTTGTGCCCCCAAAGCCTCATGTAGTCATGGGGGAGGTGTGAGGGTGTGAGTGTTCCATCCACCCTAGAGTGGGTAGTGTACATACAATATATGGACAGAGAGTGTCCTCTCTCCCACTCCTCCCTTTTTGCTCTTGCTGCTTTTGCTGTCTTCCACCGTCTTGAGTGGTTCCCCTTCTGCCATGTACCACTCTGGCTTGGAGCCAGCTGATTATGGACTGAAACCTGTACACACTGGGAGCTAAATAAACCTTCCTTTCCTTAATTTTGGATGTCCTATATTTTCTCAAAGCAACGAAAGAAGAGTAACTAAGACAGGACTTTAAACTTAGTTACTTTCTATTCTAAATGGGCTCATCCACTGCACTGTTTGCTTCAAGGCATCTGACATTATCATTTTCACCTTCTTGGTTGCCCATGAGCCATCTTTGACTCTAGCTCTCTGCTCTCAGGCAATCACTAATTCTGATGATTTCTAAATATTTTAGTCTTTCTGCTTTTGTGTCACTCACGGCTTCATTTCTTACTCCAATTTGACCACATCAGCTTTTCCATGCCTGAGCTTCTGAGCATCTCTGGATTTCCATTTCTTGTAGGAGACCATCCAAAGGACATTCCTAAAACCCCTGTCATGCTCTAGTCTTGATTCAGTCTCATCTTCTATAATTCTCCAAACATCCATGTGAACTTGAGTGGTCCATATGTACTTTCATTCACCATTTTCTCTACTAGTAATGCTTATTCTGTTTCTTTCTCTAAGTAACTGCTCCAAATCCTACAAGTCTTGGAAATGAGTTATTCAATGAGTACAGGTTTTAATTTATGATAAATGAATATGTTCTAGAGATCTGATGTACAAAATAGCACCTAAACATACAAACACGAGATGGGCAGTGGTGGATGGGAGACACAAAGAAACTTTGGGAGGTGCTAGGTATATATAGTATCTTGATTTTGGTAATAGCATCCCCGATGCTTGGATATGTCCAAACTAATGAAGTGACACACATTAAATAAGTGCATTGCTATGGGGAGATAGCTCAGCAGTCTAAGCACCTGCCTGGCAAGCACAAGGACCAGTGTTCATTCCCCAGGTCTGCATACAGTGCTGGCCCCATGCTGTGCCATCCAACACCACTGAGATTGGTGGTGCATACCTGTAATCCCAGTACTAGGAGGCTGAGATAGGAGGATCATTATGAGTCTGACCTGCATAGCCAGACTCTGTATCAAATAAAATAATTTTTTAAAAAATTAAATAAGTACAATTATTCCACGTCAATTATGTTTGACTAAAACTGTTTAAAATAATAAAAAACCCAGTCATATCTTAAAGGAAGATGTTTTGATCCATGTGGAATGCATTCAATATCGCACCGTGTTTTGCTACAAAGTGCTACTTTCTCCATCACAGGACTTTCAGGATGACCTATTCTGGAAATAAACAGTAACGCCTTGGAGCAGAAAGACCACGATTACCTGTTCTCTCTTACAGAGTTCTCCCAGGGTTGATCATGGTATCTGGAACATAGTAGGTTGCTCATAAATACTGCCTACTAAATGATTTTAACTGGAATCTATGAATGAATCTCCTTCACAACATCCTGGCAAACACCACTTTAGTTAGTATTGCTTGATAATAATTTACCCAACTGACTTTGAATTTCACACCAACAATGAAAATATAATTGTCTATTCTCCATGCCATGTTTGGGAACTATATAAGCTAAAATTTAAAAGTTGTTTACCTCAAATTCTATTTGAATTGGGTGTCCTATATTTTTATTTCCTAGTATGGCTGCACTGCTAACTTTGATTTTTGTCAGGGAATTGCAGATTCTTTGAGATTTTAAATAAAAAGGCATCTCCCATAGCCTTGAGAGCTAGGTATATTTTGAAGTGGGACTGTTAGGCAATACGTCTTTGTGTGAGTCTAAGTTTTCATCTGTGATGCTTCCAGGGATTACAGTTTCAACACACAGTTTGCTTGTTAACAGCCCTTATTCTATTCATGCTGGTATCTTCAGGACCTATGCCAATGACTGGTATATGAAATGTTCTTCTGAATAAAAATGGATATTATTAGTATCTCCAAAGATACATCGTACAAAGAAAATGTATTTTTATATTCATGGTGAGTTTTGCAAGTGTGTGAACAATGATATTAGCTCTCTCCATCAGGTTGTTCCTCAACTAGCTGGGCAACCCCAATTCCTCCCATCTTTCTCTCTCAGAAGCAGAAAAGTCACTTATAAATGTTAGCCCATTAAGAATTTATCCATGTCAATTAAAAAATTACATGTTGTTATGAAAATATAAGGTCATAGACAGCTTTAATGGACATAATTGCTCGTGGTCAATAAAAATACAATTAATGATCAAGGTGATAATTATATCCTACAAAAATAGATATTGCCTTTTTATTTTAGAGAGAGTAATAAAAACAATTAAAGTGATACCAAATTTCAAAACATAATGATAGGAAATTAACAATGGTGATTCTATTGTGTATTGTTATTATCAAAGTAGTTGCTCAGATTAAACAGGTACAGGCAGGTAAGATTGGTCAAATAGTAAAACACTAACTTCCTTTCAATGAACTAATAGAAATTTTTAGTATAATTATTGTATATATAGTCTGTCTTTTCTCCTTTCCCAAGTCCCAGTTATTCTTGCCTTTTAGAGCAGTTTCTTTCCTTTTCAAAGTGTCTGTTGTGCCTTTTGGATCTTATTTACTGTTTCAGTCTCTTACACTAGGGAGATGTTTTGCTGAGACAAAATACCCAACACCCAAAATTAAGGAAGGAAAAGTTTCTTTAGCTCGTGGTTTATATAAGTTTCAGTCCATACTTTGCTGGCTCCAAGGCAGGGTGGCAGGGCCAAGGGGCAGCAGCTCAAGGCAGAAGAAGACAGTAAAACAAGAGCAAAAGCGGGCAAGCAAGCCTTTTCTCCTCCCCCATCTTGTATTTTAGCTGTCCTCCCACGCTCACATCACCTCTGTGCCCTCCTCTTCTATAAGCTGAAGGTCTTTACAAAGTAAGGACCTTGACCCCTTGCTGAATCACCTAGCTGAACATTTAAATTTCTCAAGTTGCTGCAATGCATCAAACATAACATAAGACAATGCAATGTTTACACATGTGGGTCTGATTTATTTCACTTATGAGTATGGACTCTAGTTACATCTATTTACCCATAAAAGCCTCGAGTTTATGTTTCTTATTTCTTATTTCTCTCTCTCTCTCTCTCTCTCTCTCTCTCTCTTTTAATGTATTTAGTACAGGGTCTATAGGGCCTCACTACACAGATGGGACTCGTAATGATTCTTCTTGTCTTCAGCCTCCCAAGTGCTGGGATTACAGGCTCATGGCACCACACTCAGTCTCAGCGTGGCCTAGGGGTGGGGCTAGCTCGGCTGCTGGTACTGGGGATCAAACTGGGTAGGCAGGCACTTTAATCCATTGAGCTATCTGGCCTGTCCGAGTTTATGTTTCTTGATAGCTGAGTTGCACTTCACTGTATAAAAATATCACAACTTTTTTTATCCATTCCTTGGTTGATGGACATTTGGATTGTTTCCAAGATTTAGCTATGCAGCTCAGCTTGCCCAGAGGTGAGGCCAGAGAGGCATGTGGTGCCGGGAATTGAACCCCTGTCCCTGTGTTTGCCTAAGCAAGTACTTAGTCAGCTGAGCTATCTCGCCAGCCCTGGTTTATTTCTTGATAATATCCATTATTTCTGGGGTGAGATGGAATCTCTGTGTTGTTTTAATTTGCATCTCTTTAATGACCAGTGATATTGAACATTTTTTCATATATTTATCTGTCACTTATTATTTCCTCATCTGAGAAATGTGTATGTATCTCTGATTCCCTGAACAGTTCAGGGAATTGTGGACTTTATAGTGTGGATTGCCGAGGTATTTTAAAATGCAGCCATGTATGCACATGCCTAAACATGCCTGTAATGAGAGAGACTTTCATTTGAAAACATAATACTCTAATTTTTGTATTTTATTAGAAAAGTAACTTCAGCAGTTTTCTAATTTTATTCTTTGCCAATTCCCATGTACCCAAAGTGAATTGTCTAAACATATTTAACTTCAACTTTTAACACATTGCAGGCAGAAGTTGTCAATATCATTTTGTTAATGAACCATATTTTTTACTTTCCCCTGAAATAGTTAGCAGGAGGAATGATTCTACCTTCCTTTTTTACACACACACACACACACACACACACACACACGCAAAGCTATAGAGAAATAAAAGTGGAGAAGGAGAAACCAATGATGCAGCCCATTTTTCTCATTGTGCTAACAATGGCAAGACACACATCTCAATACCAGATATAATTTAATTTAGTTATAAAACATGTGGGTTATTTGTCAGTGTATCTTCAAAAATCTGTTGCATACACGACATATAGTTATGGCTGCACACTTTCCTTCAGCGTGGAACTGCTGTTTCATCATTTACAGCCATCAGAAAAAAGGATAAGATTTGCATTAAACTTGGATGAGTCAACACTTGACTTTGTCTTATTTTTAAGCCTCACTGCTCTCTATGATGGTATCTTGACTCTATGATCTATATTCAAATCTGACACAGTATTTAGTCTTATCATTTTTATGGTCCCAGCAATATGAATAGAGTCTTTTTCTAGAATAAAGTGTCCACATGATCACTATAAAACCAGTGTATCAACTGTTGCAGAAGTATGAAGCATCACTAAGTGGCTGAGAAATCAAGTGCAGCACACTCAGGAAGACTGAGAGGCAGGACATCGCCACATAAATGGGGACAAGAAAAGCACTCGAGAAACCTGGGTGTGTTTTGTTCGTAATCAAGGGCTTTACCATTAACAGTGACATTTTCAGGATAGAATATTCTGTTTTAGAGAATGTAAGTATACACCCAAGTATGCACAGAGGCAGATGGTATATGGAGCTGTGCAGGTATTCAGCCATAGAATAGCTCCAGGAGTCACACATATTCCTTAGGACATGAACTTACCTTCTCCAGACAAACACTGCCATAGCCCCCGGGGGTCCAAATATTGGGTGCGCATGAGCTCTGGCTACAGACCATCCTGTGTTTATCCTCACCAGAGAGGGTGCCCTTGTCCTGAGGCCCCATCGCCCACCCTCACATTGCCTCAGCTGTAAAGCAACATTTGAGGGAATCCCTGAAGTGGGTTATAATCGGTTACCAGAGGAAAGGATTCTATTTTAAAAAAGAAAAAGCAGTTAGAAGGGGAAGATTCCCCCGCTCTGTGATACTCCTGACAAGCTGCTGTTTGGAAGGCAAATCTTGTGCTCCTGCCACCTCCACATTATCTGGGAGCTGAGCAAGAAAACCCTTAAATAGAAGGCTTTTCTAACCCAGAGGAGCATATCTCTGGGAGATGTGAACCCCATGTGGAGAGAATGAGATGAAAGCCTTGGGCCAGAAATCGTGTCTGAGAAGAGACTTCCAGAGTCTAAAAGCCTAGTGAAATAGAGGAAACAGAATCCCTTGGGCTGTGTATCAGACCAGAGGTGAGAATTCAGTTGTCTGCAATCTCCCTTGACTCTCTGATGCAATGTCAGAATCCAGGTAGCCTCTAAGACCTAAGGTTTTCTTTATTTGAATTATAGCATATGTTCAAGCTGTCTCCCTAAAGTCATGCCTGAGCTGCTAAAAATAATAAGACTCCTGAGATAAATAATGAGTAATACTCTGAACAGTGCTATGAGAGAGGGAGGAGAACATTTGCAGCTGAGATTTTAAAGAGGAGAAGCAGCAAGGAGGGAGATCAAAATGACTGCAGAAGTTGATGGAAGAAAATCCTTCTTTGGGTCCAACTTTCTCTCGTTTTGTCTATCCACATGAGCCAGCGCACATAACCAAAATATTGAAGAGATTCTCAAAGACTTGACTTTGGATTGCTTAACATTTAAGAGTGAACAATTCAAAGTGATATTTAAAATGAAGAAAATAGCATCCAAAGGGATTGGTTAAGCCACCATTTATTGTAAATAGGCCAGACATTAATTGTAGGAAGTGTCATTCTGATCAGGACAATCTGCTGACATCAGTGTCATGAGAAAGGGAATTTATTTCACATCATCCAAAAAGCAGGAACAGCTTCAGTTCTTCTCAGCACCTAGCTATACAACAAAACCCCTAGCTTTGCATCACATTGAGAGGGTTGAAAACCTGCACTAGCTCCCTTATGTTCCTTGTGGGTAATTTTACTATTGACTGCTGAGGAGAGAACTCAGGACTGTGCATAGCAGGCAAACACTCCCACAATGATCAGCACTGACTCTGAGAGCAGATAATTTAGGATTTTAAACATGAGAGAAATAGACTCTAGCCAAGATCTATAAATTAATCACAGTCCATTCTTTGAAACTTTTTAATCAAAAAAAAATTTTTACTCATTATTGAGGCAGCTGTTCCATCCCTCAGGAATTTGTTATTTACGTGGACATTGCATGAAAGTCTAATTTTGATACAGTTACAGGAAATCTCTTCTGTCCTCCACTTCAAAGGACAAAGAATCTCTTATCTGACATGATTTATTTTGTATAAGCAGGGAGACACTTATACTTCTCCAAATGTGACTATTTACTTTTTAATTAATGATCTACCAGCAAAGAGAAGCAGATGCCCCTCTCTTGAAGTGTCAAGATGATCAGAGACCAATGAATTATTGACAGAATTTGACAGCTTTGTCCCAAAAGAGTTGTCTGAACTGCCTCATTTGAACAGCCTAATTGTAAGTACAAACTGTTTCAGAAAGCACTACATAAGGAGTAAGGCTGGGGAGAAAGTAACCATTTTTAATACAGCTCTAAATAACTTTTTCTCACGGATTCTTACTAATTCTTGCCCAGTCTGTGGCATTTGTTCCAAGCAAATATATTAAATTCTGTTTAAACTTCAACATTTAAAAATGACCTAGCTTTCCCCAGAAGTATGGCTCATGAGATAAGAGTTGTTTCATTTTACCTACTACCCACACTTACTAGTGTTTGGTATTTAGCTCCAAACCCAGTTACATTTGCTGTAGGAGGCAAGAATGAAATCAAAAGGCTAACAGTTCATTACAGTGTATGCAAATGCTATGGCAAGAGTCTGCAGAGTTTTTTCAGGGGGAAGAGATGGGGGCACTGAGATAGTTCATGGATTCATAGGTGTCTTGGTTACTCTTCTCTCGTTGATGGGACGAATATCCAACACCCAAAATGAAGGAAGGAAAGGTTTATTTAGCTCACAGTTACTGGAGGTTTCAGTCCATACTCAGCTGGCTCCAAGGCAGAGCAGCACATGATAGAGGGCAGCAGTTCATGGTGGCAGCAAGGAGCAGAGAGCAAAGGGAGTGGTAGCAGCAACAAGGGCAACAGAGAGGAAGTCTCTCCTTTAAGTTGCATTCAGGCTATATGCCCCAGGCTGAGTGTAGTACTCACACCCATAATCCCAGCAGTACTAAAACCCATAATGCCAGTGGATCCTGAGTTAATCTCAAACTCTAGAAGTCCCCACCTCATGACTGGGTGAGGCTTGAGGGGGACTACTAGATGCAAACCATTACAATAGGGAATGGGATCTGCAGGGAAATTAATGGATTATGTTTTTTGTCTTGGCTAGAAACTATATTAGAGTCAGAGTCTATGACATAGTATGCAGGTAAAAAGTGAGATGAATAAAATATTTATTCTAGTCATTAGAGTCACTTATCAAGTACCACGTTAGAGAGACATTGGAAATCCCACACACAATATCCATGGTTAGGCAGGTAATAGTTGCCTTCCTGCAGGAGCAAGAAGGTAGCAGGTACAGTCTATGCACTCCTTCCCAGAACTGAGCTAGGATCTGCAGTGAAGAAAGAAAAGAGAATGCTGGCAAATCTTTTGTTGAGAAATCATGCTTGTTGATATTTCATATTTCTATAAATAGGAGGAAAAGGCTAGTTTCCTTGCATCCCAAATAAGAAATTATATTTGGCTGCTGCCATGGACACCTAGATTCTACAGAGGGAAGTGGAAAGAGCTGTGATTAGAGCAAGTGCCGGCCGGGATTGCACATCTGCCATTCTGTGGTGTGACAACATGCTCAGGTAAAACCACTATCCCTTTTCCAAGGCAGCTCCGCCTCTTGAGGAGCAGAAGCATGTGAATGCTGAATCTCACCATAAACAGAGAGCTAAAGACACTGCCTACAACTGTGGTTCACAGAGTAACAGGAGGGTGTGAACCTTTGGTTTCTCTGTTAACACTAGGCAATATCTATTTCATTAAGATCCAAAAGAATCCAAAGGTGGTCGACCCCATGGGAGCACGTGCATAGTTAAGAAACTTCTAAGGTCAGAAGTTTACCAAAGTAAATGGTAGTAATCTTCCAAGATGAAGTCGATAGAGCACCCAAGAGCAAGCCAGGAGGCGCGCAAGATTTGTTAATCTAGATAAAGCAGTAACAACACGAAGCAGAATTTTATCATTACTGTGCAAAAAAAGACAAAAACAAACATGGCATGCTATTAGAAAAAATAGAAAAATTTCTTCTAGGTCATTTGATTATTAATAAATAATCACTGAATTTTGGGGTCAAACTTTTTTCAGTGCCTATATATTCTGCAGAAAGGTACAAAACTCAGGAAAGGGAATGTAAAACCAAAATAAAGTACAGGGGTTCTTGTCTGGCTATAACACAGTGAATAAAGACAGGCCTACTTGACTATGCCTTACAGTTTTCATCTGTAGGTTCCACAAAAGATGGAACGTGGATGAAAAGGGCTGTTTCCTTCCTAGGTTGTGGGAAACCTTAGGAGCATTATCTAACTTCGCTCAGTGGGGTGTTTTGAAATTGATAGCAGAAAAGGGAATAAAAACACATTGCACCATTGAGACCTTTGTCAGCAATGTACTAACATTAAAAAATATTAAACTACTATGTATACCAGAGATAGGAAAAGAGAACCCTCATGTGTGCTACGTATATGAACAAGTTTCAGTTCTATGAGAGTCTAGGATCTTTGAAAGTGTGAAGAATAATCACTATTGCTCAACTTGAATAGAGTAAGCCATGCCTAGAAGATTCATAAGCACAGCTCTGGGTGTCCGTGGATGACTGACAGTGAACTGAAAGTGGAGCCTGACTTGGAGGTGGCCCAGATTTCTAGCCCGGATGGAATCAAAAGGGAAAGAAGAAGAAAGTGTGCACATTGTGGAAGCGCTCTGTCTTCCTGAGCAAGCACTTCATAGCCGCTTCCACCCTTGCACATCAGACTCGAGGCCTCCAGGGTCTTTAGCCTTCCAATGCAGACTGGCACTGGAACCTCCCGGGGGCTTTGAGGCCAGCCACGTTTGATGGTGCTGCACCGTATCCTTCTTGTTCTGCAGCTTCTGTCATGTCATCCCAGCAGTCACTGACCCTCTGGCTCTCCAGTGTTTGGATGGCCACTGTGAAGTCTTCTACCTCTGACCTTGTAAGACAACCTTAATTATATATGTACTTTCTACTTATCGTGTTCCTTTAAAGAACCCTAACTAATGTGGAAAGTTTAAAATATCCTTACAGGATGCATTTTGCTATTATTACCTTAATGTAAGTATATAATGTGGGTTTTTTTTCAGGGTAGATGAAGTTAGGGAAATACCCTTCAGCATAAGGAGATACTGGCCTTAAATTTTGGGTCCATAAAGTCTTACAGTTTGGAATAACCCCAGAGTCGCATGTGTCTGAGGTTTGGTCTCCAGCTGGTGGCACTAGTGGGAAGTGGTGGAGTGTCTAGAAGGTGTGTCATAGTTGAAGTTCCTTTTGAAGGGTAGAAGATGTCTCTGGACACTACCTTTTTCTCTGTGTTTCCTAGCTGCCCTGAGATAAGTAGTTTTGCTGATTTATGCTCTTCTATCATGTTATTCTGCTTATTGCTGGCCCCTAAGTGAAGACAAGCAGCCATGGACTTGTCACCACTGAAACCATGAGCTGAAATGCATCTTTTCTTACTTTAAGTTGTTTTTCCCAAGTATTTTGGCACAGCAATGGAAATCCAACTAGCCCTTTGGGTTTGATTTTGGAGAGTCAATGGCTGATATGGAGCTCTGTGGCCTTTGGTGAGGGACTGTGGGCTTGCTTTAAATATGTTAGAATAAGCAAGTAAATCCATCAAAGGATTTAGAGAAAAGTTGAAATATTTGAACTGGACCATAAGGACAGAATTTTCTGTGCATCAGCTAGTGGGCAAGGTGCGGCCAAGCAGGTGGGAGTGCATGAAAATTTCAGACAATAGAATAAATTGCACAATTTTTGTCAAGCTAGATTTTAGGATTTGGGTATGTTAGACAGTAATATTTAAAGAAGGGACAGCTACTTTTAGGGCATGGATCCTCTATCACTTATGACCCCAAATTATTTTTCTGAGTTCTTTTTAATCATAGTTTCTCAACAGAATATATGTTTATTTCTCTTATATTGCTAACCTAATTTCATAGCTTATTCACATACCTAATTATGAGATGTTTAAGTTGATATAGTCATAAACTACTGAATGTTAATTATTTATACTCCCTTCAGAGGTTTATACCCACATATTTGCACCAAGCTGTCTTTGGATTAATAATTTAACAGATAGCACAAACTAGTCACAACAAAAAAGTGTTGTGCGTGAAAGTTTGCACCTAATTTGGACAGAAGAGAAAGTTGGTGAAATCACAGAGAAGTGCATTTTCCTTGCTTCTGAGCCACAATTGACACTTTGCTAGAATCCACTGACTAACAAATGCACACCCTTCATCAGTAAGGACTGTATGTCAAAGCACTTGTGAACTACCAAGTCACAAAAATACAGGGTTGACACTAAGTTAGTCAATGTCTATGGAGTGCACAATATTTGCCAGTCATTGCCCTAGCAGAGGGAGTTAGAACAGTGAGTGAAACTCAGGCCTACCTCCTGAAAGCACAGGATTTAGAGGAAAGACACCACCATGTAAACATACATACATATGTACATCCATAAAATAAATACAAAGAGCAGAGAGTGAGGAAGATGTAGATATTATTTCATAGTCAAGATCTGGGAACAACTGCTTAGTGAAGCAATATTTTGGGGAAAGCCTGAGTTTTGGGTGTGCAGTATATAACAAGAGTTGGGGTTGTATGTTGTGGAATTTTTGGGACTTCCAAATGTGGCTCAGCAAATTGGTCAAGCAATGGCCATGACTCATCAACATGGCTGACACTGACAAAGGATCTACA
>NDGM011079582.1:0-13871 GCA_002564305.1 Octomys mimax | reverse complement strand
CTTCCCTGGCTGTGTGCACTTGAGGAAGGTCAAGTTCCAGGCCAAACTAGAACACGAATACATCCACAACTTCAAGGTGCTGCAAGCAGCTTTCAAGAAGATGGGTGTTGACAAAGTAGGTGCCTGCACCCCAGGGGGCCCTAAGGAGCCGTGTGCCCCTTGGGAAGAAGGTGTCCCAACAGCCACAGCCAGGGAGCTGGGCTGCTTGGGTTTTCCAGTACACGTGTCTCCGCCCACTCCTGACTCTCCACCAGCTGAAGACACGTCCCGTTAGGAACAACATCCCCTCCCCTCTGTCCCCCACTGACCCTTCCCATCCCAGACACAGGTTCAGTCTCTGCTCATTTTCCAGCTTTGCGGTCCCAGGACTGTGGGTCCTGAACCTTCAGCCCCTGTGGGCAGCAGGACCAAGGGAAGTGTCCCCACACAGTTCCTCCTGTGCCTACAGGACCCATGGCAGGACCTGCCAACCTGCCTGCCACCTGTCTGCTCTGGGGCATTGGGAAGGGGCAGGTGGAGAAGGTGGGCGATGCTGCAGCCCAGGGCCTGGCTTTCCTGAGGGCAGTGGCCCCTCACAGAGGAAGGCGGCCCTACGTAGCAGGTGGCTAAAGTACTCTGCTTGTGTGGTCTATTTCAGATCATTCCTGTAGAGAAATTAGTGAAAGGAAAATTCCAAGATAATTTTGAGTTTATTCAGTGGTTTAAGAAATTCTTTGACGCAAACTATGATGGAAAGGATTACAACCCTCTGCTGGCGCGGCAGGGCCAGGACGTAGCACCACCTCCTAACCCAGGTGATCAGATCTTCAACAAATCCAAGAAACTCATTGGCACAGCAGGTAACGTGCCCGAGCCGGGGGAGGGATTTGAGGGGCCGGGCCGGCAGGGCTCTACAGCCACAAGTGCCCCCCAGGGCCACCGGCCTGGCCCTGCCACCCTGGAGGAGACTGTTATCACGGAGTTCAGATGACGCCACCTGCTTCCCACTTAGACTGGGGAGTCCCCATGGGTGGTGAGAGGGCTCCAAAAATTGCTCTGTGAAGAGAGCCACCTGCACCAGCCGTGGTGGCAGCTGTGGCCCAGGGCACTACTTTTTGTAGCATGAACTCAACTTGTTGCCTCAAGATAATGTGGCAGCAAGGTGGCATGTTTCCTCTGTATAGGTCCATCAGGCCATGGCCCTGGTGCCAGCACCACAGCCCTTTTCTTGTCCCTGCATTCTGGATAACCTGGGGCAGGAGTTTGCCAAGCTTGACCCTATCCTCCCCTAATTCAAATCCTCAAGATGAATCTTGAGAATTGAGTCTGTCCAGTTTTAGAGAGACAGGGAAAGCAATAGGGCCTTTGGGGGACAGAAAGCTTAGGGAAGAGAAGGGAAAGGAGCAGACCCAGCCCGCGTCTGACCCGTCATAGCAGAGCCACCTCCTCCATTTTGCGCTGCTGTCCTGCCTGGGCCTGTCCCCACTCACCTGCTTGCTTGGCATTAGAAGTGGCCGCTCTATTAAGGGAGGTGCAGTGCTAGAAAGCAAGTGGCCACAGCATGTGGGCTGTGCGTGCAGAGGAAGAGCTGGGGCCCCTGAGGCAGCCACCACTGCACCCTGCAGAGGGCAACAGAGCCCATCCTGCAACAAACTGGAGGGGCAGGGCTCAGCTTCATGGGAGGGTGGCTTTGGGCTGGGGCTTCTGTTGGGGAGACCCATGCCAGCTGCTTTTCCTCAGGCTCCAGCTGTCAGTACAAGAGAGCCCTGAGCCCCACTTCCCCAAATTCCCCAACATCCCTCAGGCCAGCTCTCTGTGCCCCAGCCCCTCACACTTTCCCCTAGTTCCCTGTGGTTGCTGCTCTCCCAGGCTTGCCAGAGGTCTGCCTCGCTGCTGTAGTGTCATGTGTGGCCGAGGCTTGAGGCCTAGATGTAGATGTCTTTTCTGAGGGGGAGCATTTGCCTGTTGCATGGGCCTGCCCCCAAAATCCTCACACAAGGCTGTCTCAGGCCATGTGAGTACCGGCCTTATCTGACTCCTCTCCTCTGGGCAGTTCCACAGAGAACATCCCCCACAGGCCCCAAGAACATGCAGACCTCTGGCCGACTGAGCAACGTGGCCCCACCCTGCATCCTCCGGAAGAATCCCCCATCAGCCCGAAATGGTGGCCATGAAACTGATGCCCAGATTCTTGAACTCAACCAACAGGTAACTGGGATGGGTAATTGTAACCCTGCCACAAAGTCTAAGGGATCTTGGGGACCTGCAACAAGAAGAGAGCAGGCAGGGGAGTCTGAAGCAGGGATATCTGCATTGAACCCTATCTTCTGCCCAAGCAGCTCCTAGACTTAAAGCTGACTGTGGATGGGCTGGAAAAGGAGCGTGACTTCTACTTCAGCAAACTGCGTGACATCGAGCTTATCTGCCAGGAGCATGAAAGCGAAAACAGCCCTGTTATCGCAGGCATCATTGGCATCCTCTATGCCACTGAGGTGAGCATCCCTTCCCAGGTCCCTGGCTTCCACTCTGGCATGGCCCTAAGTCCACAAGCACCAGAACCAGAAGGACCCTAGAGAGCATTTACTGATAAAGAGATAATGTCCCTATCGCTGGGGTGCACCTAGCCATAAGCAGGGAAAGCAGGGCCCTAGGCTCCTGGACCCTGGTTCCTAACCCATTGGTCCAGCCTGATGCCCTCCACCTGACCCAGCCTCTGGCTCAGTGCTCCCCTCTCCATGCATCTCCAGGAAGGGTTTGCACCCCCTGAGGACGATGAGATTGAAGAACATCAACAAGAAGACCAGGACGAGTACTGAGAGCGGCGCCAGCCCTGGCTGACTGCACGGCTTCCTTCCGTGCCTCCCCTCCCTGTACCCGCCCCACATTACAGTCCTTTCCTTCAGCCAGTCAGCCGGCCGGGTGCTTTATGTCAGTGCTGCAGCACTGGGGAGCCGGGTGAGGGGCTTGGGAGGCTGGGGCAGGGGAGCAGGCAGAGGCTCCAGCCCAGCCAACCCCCAAAAGTGGCATTTGCCCAGGGGGCAGAGCCCCTGCCCACTCCCCACCCCTATTTATTTCCGTTGTCTCTATGCTGTGTCAGCCAACACTTCCCAGGGTGCTGCTGCCACCCGCCCAGCCAGCCACCTGCTCCCCAAGAGCCAGCAGCTGTATATTTGACAAAGTCATTGGTATATTTTTACTTACTGGATTGTCCTTGCACTTTACCTGTTCTTTTCCAGGGCTGACAGCGAGCTCGGGGCAGCAAGCCTGGCTTGGCTCCCCTTCCCCACGCCAAGGCTGGGGCAGGACTCACTGATTCTTATTTATTTTGTCTTTTGACCTCCTAGTAGTTGAGGGGAAGGCTGATGTCAGGAGAGGAAGCAGGCTGAGGAGGCAGTGCTGGGGGCCCAGGGATCAGGGAAACGGAGGGGAGCATGTGAGGGACAGAAGTGACCTCCTGGCACTGGGCTGACCCACCCAAGACCCCTGCCCAGCACCAAAGGCCAGCACTGCCCCCAAGGCCCTAGCCATCCCCTCCTGCAGCCTGGTCCACACCACACAGACTCTGCCTGTCCCCCGCTGTCTGCCCCCTCTTCTTACCCCTGCCCCTCAGCACCAGCCTGCATATGTGTTCACTTTTATTTAAATAAACTTGTGTGGTAAAAGTTTTATGTCTCCTTCAGTTGAGCCACAGCCTAGTCTCAGGGCTCATCTCTCCTGTCCTTGGCACTCTGCTGAGGTGATGGTCGTGTGACCATCACTAAGCACTGATGGTGCTGGGCTCTGATGCAGCTCTTTTCCCAACACCTGTAATAGGATTCTGAGGCAACATGAGGAACTTCAACTCCCCTGCCCCAGGAGGAACAAATTCCAGAGCCATGGCTGTGACAATAGGTGGTCTGGAAACTAGCTGAGGTGTCATGAGGAGGAGGCTGGCCAAGAGGTGCCATGTTCCAGCCTCCCATCACGAATTGGACTGCATGTTGACCTAGCTCTATCGGAGTTCACGCACCTCACACAATGCTTACACAATGCTGCTAGGGACAGGTTCACATGACAGCAAAAACTGGGAAGGCACCAAGAGCAAGCGGCCCTGAGTGCTAAAACACAAAGGATAGCAGTATCCCCATGGCTCTGTCTATAGAACAAGTCTCTAATGGGAGCAGCAAGCCTGGAAGGCTTCCACATCCTCATCACAGCCCACATTTCCAGGGTATACCTGGCAAAAGGCCGTGATAACCAAGGGTGTGAAACTCATCATGGTCCATAAGCCCCTCGAGGTTACCTAGGCCACCCTGCACAGAACCAGTGAAGGTTCTGAGGCCCACAGGCACCATGAATTGCTCACAGTGATAGAAACCTGGACTAGAATTCACACCTCTAGGCTCTTAGTTCAAAACTCCTCCCAGAAACTACAGAGGTAGAACCTCAGGGTGCTCCTCTAGCTATAGGGTAGCCCTGACAGATGTCTCCTTGCCATCCACATGACTGAGATGCAGCTGGGGCTATGTTTCTTTTATGGCCTGGTCCCATGACCCATCTTCAAGGCCACCACCATTTCCCAATAATTCCAGATACAGGCCTTACATAAGCAATCATATGTGCCTACTCCTCATCAACTTTGATTCCCATTCCCACATAGGTGGATACTGGTAACTTTGTCGTGTTTTTCTCCACAAATTTATTGTCCTGCTTTTATCTATCCTGAGAGTTTTTTATTTCTTCACTTAATATTAAAAGATGTCCCCTCCATTATTCCAGGTAGATACTAAGATAAAGGAGTTTATGCTGCAGTGCTCAGCGTTCATCTTCAGGCCAGGCCACCTGCTGGCAGAGTGTGTGGTGGGCACTCTAAGGATATCCATGACATAGTCCTGTGGTATGTGAGGTTATATCCAAAGGAGAATTAATGTTGCAAGAAGAATACAGCTTACTATTTAGCAGACCTCAAAATAGGGAGAGTATCCTGAATTATCTGTGAAGGCTAACACAATCACAAGAATAGAAAAAGACAATACAAGAAGTCAGTGATGTGAGAGTCTCTCAACCAGCTCCTCCTGGCTTTGAAAATGGACCCTGGAGCCAAGGAGTACAGGTAGCCTCAAGAAGCTGAGAAAGACAAGGAAACGCATTCTCCCAGAACCTCCAAAGGCATATACCCTTCGTTTTAGTGCAGTGAGACTCAAGACTTCTGCTCTCCAGAACTCTAGATAAATATGTATTATTTTAAGCCCACAGGCTTGAGGCAATTCGTTAGAGAAGCTATAGTAGCAAATGGTACTCAGTGACCCCCTGCCTGCTTTTGCCCTATGAACACCCATCATCCCTCCTTGGCCCAACATCTTTTGGGTCTTCAACCCTCAAACGTGAATACCTACTCACATGTACCACCATGGCCAATGTCTAAGGTTGAACTTGGAATACCCAAACCTGGAGGATGGGAAGCTCTTCCTCATGTGTTTTCTAGCACCTCATTTTAAGTGCATCATTAACACTCAGTATGAATGTATAACACTTAAGATGAATGTAAATTTCTATTCACTTCTCTTCCTCATGAATAAGTGAGGTGTATCCCTGGTTCTACATAGCATAGCCTGACTCAGAGAAGGTCCCCAGGAAATGTTGCTGGCTACATATATGAACAGCTCCTATGTCACAGCAGATAACTTGCCAGACTATTCCAGTGAGGGATGGGAAAGAAAGCCCCTCCCTATCCTCCAGTCTCCCTCATGGAGTAGTCCCACCTTTGCTCCTATAAAGAGGCTGTTCTGTGCCTGTTCCAAACACAGGACCTCTTCTGTGATCACATACATGATATAGCAAAGGTCAAATAAAGAACAGGTATTTTGGGAGCAAAGCTAAACCAAAACTGGGTAACAGTGATCAGTGATTGACTCAAATACTGTATGCTTCTAGACAAAAGCATTCCATTTCAGAGATCCCAAAGAGGAAGTCCAGCTTGATCAGCTGTCTTTTGTGTTTTGTTTTTTAAATTTGGTACAGGGTCTCACTACACAGCTCGGACTCGTAATGATCCTTCTGTTTTCAGCCTCCCCAGCACTGGGATTACCACCACACTCAGTCTCAGTGGCCTGTCTCGGTGGCTGGCTCATTGTGCCCAGGGGGCAGGGCCGGAGCAGCATGTGGTGCTGAGGATTGAACGCTGGTCCCTCCACTGAGCTATCTCATCTGCCCTTTGATCAAGTTAAATGAAGCTATGTGTCACTTCCCACCNCCTTCCTCCTCCTCAGCCCATCCCCTACACAACTCCATATTCCTTCCCAAAACAATGGATCATGCTCCTTCCCACTGGCCTTCCTGGGCCTGGAGGATGAAGTCCAGATTCAGCAGGCAATGCCCTTGGCATTATGGGTGCGGACCCTTTCCAACTTCATTCCCTCCAAAATCCTGTTAAGCACCGGCACATTTCCCACTTCCTACCCTCTAGGCCTTGGTTTAATTTAATGCATTCAGCCCCACTCAGTGGGTATGTGCCTTTAGTCCCAGCTGCTCAGGAGGCAGAGGCATGAAGATAATTTGAGCCCAGCAGTTCAAGGCCAGCCTAAACAGCATAGTGACCTTCATCTAAGGAAGAAGAAGGAAAAGGAGAAGGAGGAGAAGGAGAAGGAGAAGGAAGAAGGAAGGAGAAGGAGGAGGAGGGGGAAGGAAAGGGGGGAAGGGAAGGAGAGGGGAGGACAGGATAGGAGGAGGAGAAGAGGGAGAAAGAAGGAGGAGAAGAAGAAGAGGAGGAAGAAAGAGGAGGAAGAGAATAAGAAGAGGAGGAATGGAAGAGGAGGAGAAGGAGAAGGAGAGGAAGAAGGAGGAAAAGGAGAGGAAGGAGAAGCAGCAGCTCATATAATGGGAGTGTTATCTCCAGCAACCAATGAAAATTCTCCCATTCCTCAGGACCCATCTCAACTGCCATCTCCTTTAGAAAGTTCCTGCCATAATCTCCTTCCTAAGGACTTCATCAGTCCCTCTGCTTCACATTCTGTACAAATTTGAACTCTAGTATAGTTAAAATATCTAATACCTCAGAATGGCAGGTATAAGTCTCAACACAAATGCACACAAAATAACACATACCATGGTCCACCCCTGCTAGGCGCTGCAAAGCTCCCTGGCCTCAGGTGACACTAAAGAAACAAGAAACGGCCACGGGGGCGTGGTGGCGCATGCCTATAGTCCTTGTACTCCGGAGCCTGAGGCTGGAGGATTCACTGGTGTTTCAGGGCCAGTCGGCTACATAGTGAACTCAAGGCCAGCCTAAACTACAGAGCCAGACCCTGTCCTAACAATAGAAATAAAGCTGTGAGGGATCCCCCAGGATGGTGAACTGTTGGGCAGTAACTGCCTGCCCAGATCCTGGGCTCAGAGGCTCTCCCCCACTGCGCTGCCACGTCTGAAACACGGTGGGCACTGTGCCTGCGGCCAGAGCCCGTTTCCTGTGCTGTCCCGGGTTTGCTCAGCCGCCCAAGGAAGGGACCCTATTAGAGACCGCCGGGCCTCTCCATGTGTGGCCCTCCCAGCGCCCCGTCCCTCTCCTCAGGCCCCATCCTCTTCCTTGTCCTTTTGTAACGGAATTTTTATTGCCCACCAAACCTAATATTCAATCACTAGCAACAAAAATAACGGCACTTTCCTAGAATGAAAGAAGCATTTAATCTTCAGACTCTCCCCCAAGACAGAACGTTTCCATTCCATCCTGCTAGCGCCACAGGAGAGTGAGGGGAAATAGAGCGGTCCCATTCGCGGTGAGCAACGCACAGGCGTCCGGAGGCGAAGCAAGTTGCTGGCAGGATCCGTGGGGCCCTGCGGGCCGGGGCGGGGCCGGGGCGGGGTCTGGGCGGGGCCGAGCCTGGCGCCCCGCGGAGACTACGAGTCCCAGGCTGCCCCGCGCGGCGGCGGAGGGGAGACGTGGCAGCGCGGCAGCGTGCGGTCCGCGCCGACCGGAAAGCGGGAGGTGGCGGGGCGGAGGGCTGGAGCCATGGCGGCCAAAGCGGCGGGCGAGGGGCGCTGGGAGGTGGTGAAGCGGGGACGGCGGCAAGGGGCCGGCAGTGGTGGGCGCGGCAGCGGCGGCGGACGTGGCGGCGGCGGCAGCGGGGATCGCCGGGCGCTCGGGGAAGCGAACGGAGTGTGGAAGTACGACCTGACCCGTGAGTACCGTCGGTCGACCCAGGCCTGCCTGAGCGGCAGCGAGCCCGCTAAATAGCCTCCCTCACCGCACCGACGGGCAAACTGAGGCCCAGCGAAAACGACACCTGGCCCAGGATCGCGAGTCGAAAGGGACTGGGACTCCGGTCTCCAGCTGCTCAGGCCCACCGTCCCACCTGAACCGGCCCTACCTGAACTCGGGCAGGTGTCTGAGCGCCGAGCCGAGGCATCGTGGATCTTTGCCCAGACCTGAAATAACCAGCAGGTTGGGGAGGGACGGGCAGAAGGCCCAGCGGTGGGAGAAGTGGCCCGCCACACTCGCTCGGGTCCACCAGGAGTTTGTCTCGGTGGCAGCTGTGCCCTCTGTATCCCGGGGAGTGGTGAAAGCTTGCCACTTGTTGCTTATAGAGTTGTCACGTCAAGAGTCGGTAAGAATTAAGAGTAGAAACAATATGGAAAAACCTGCCCTCCCATGATAGCCCTGCACCAAAGAAGCCAGTCCTCTTTATCCATGCCTCTGTTAGTTCCCGCAGACTTTGATAATGTGTGTAATAGAGAACTGACCTGTCCCTGTGCAAGAGTCACAGACCAGCTCTGTGGTGACTGGAAGAGACACCATGAAGGCTCCCTGCCCTGTTCCTAAGTAGCCCACAAGAAGGGGCTTTGACAGATGCCTATAATCCAAGCACTGGGGAAACTGAGCCAGTAGGAACATTAGGAGTTCAAAGCCAGCCTTGCAGATGAATTCAGTGACAGGGTGGGAAAAAAGGACCACTATTCCTGTGAGACCTAGGGGACTTAAGGATAGCCCCTCTTTCTCTGTCTGCCTTTACCCTAGCTCCAATCCAGACCACAAGCACCCTTTATGAGCAGGGCTTTGAGAAAATCATGAAGCGACGGAATAAAGAACAAGTTCCACCTCCTGCTGTGGAGCCTAAGAACCCAGCAAATAAGAAGCAACCAAAAAAGGTGACACCTGTCACCAGCCACAGCCAGAAGCAGAGCTGCTTCCACAGCCTGGAGGAGGCCCTAAAAGTGGTGAGTGTACCCAGACTTGAGGCATGGGAAGATTAGGGGCTCTGGATGCAAAGAAGATTGCGTGGAGGGAGAGACAGTTGAGGGAACTGTGGGGTTGGGAACATCATTAGTTGAAAAGATCAAGAAAAGGTGGAAACCCAGTAGGGCAGAATGTTTGCACTAGAGCAGAATAGAAATGGAAAATGTATAGGGAAACAGGTTGGTGAGAAGAAAATGTTGAAGATCAGGGACAGGAAAGAGGGGACAGAAAAGCTGGTTGTGATGGTTCCTTATCCCTCAGAAGCAGTGATCTCTCATCACCCACCTTGTTCTCTTTTTTTTCTCATGAACATGTGATGGTCCTACAAACATAAGCCCAAGAGATCAGTATTCTCAGCTGTCCTATTCTTTACTTTTTCAAGATCTGGATGCAGTAAAATTTTTGCTTTCTACACAGTTTCATTTTAAAACAGAAACCCTTCTTCTGCCACCAGTCATTTAGCCATTTTCCACACCTACCCATTTCCCATTGGTTGTTCCCAACTCACCATGGAGGTATGTCTCTGGCAGCTGGATGTGGCCGCTCTGCAGAAGGAACTGGACAAGAGCCAGAGCGTATTCACTGGGAATCCCTCTGTGTGGTTGAAGGACCTGGCCAGCTATCTCAACTACAAGCTCCAGGCTCCTCGGAGTGAACCCACGCTCAGCCAGCATCCTCATGGTTAGTCTTCCCACCTCCGTCAGCTCAAACGAGGGCAAGGAAATTGTAAAAGGGCTGTATTTCTAACTGCCCATTGCCTCCCACTCTCCTGGTTTACACATGGCTATGCATGGGCCTGGGGCTTCCTTGGAAGAGGGAGGATGCCAGCCTCAGTGCAGGGACCTCTGCCTCCATTCAGATTGGCAGGGGCACCTGATGTTAGACTCATGTAGAGGCCAATGGCCCCAGATTATCCCTACAGTCTGGTGAGCCGGGAGCTGCGTGGGATCATCCGAGGGCTCCTGATGAAGGCACCAGGGTCTCTGGAGCTATTTTTAGACCACTGTCTATTCACCATGCTACAAGAGCTGGATAAGACACCAGGTAAGAGAAACCCGTGGAGAGTGACATCTTGGGGCCTACTCCTGATTTGCTTCCAGAAGACAAATGTGCTAATCTTCATACTGGAAAGGGAGAAAGAGGTCAGGACTCATTAGCTAGGGCTCTAAACCTACTGCTACCAGAAAATAGACATCAGATTTGGGATGCCAAGTAGTGTGGATAGGTCTGAGGACGTGAATTTCTCTAGGAGAGTCACTACATGGTTACCGCATCTGTGTCCAGGCCATTCTGCAGGACAAGCCCAAGATTGTCACGGAAAACTTGGACAAGGTAAGCCGTAAATGATGGTGAGAACACCATGACTAGGACTGGGGAGGCTGGGAAGAGTCCAACATTGTTGGACTCAGTTGTGGGGAGGTGGAAGATTGCTGATATCAGAAGAACATATATTCTACGTTATACTGTTAGCTCTTACTGTGCATCTGCTTTAGATGTACATGGGGCATGGACTGCTGTTCCCATCTTGTTAGTGAAAAGGTTTGGCCAAAGTGGGGCTTCATAGCTTTCCTAGGACTGGCCAGCCAGGAAATGGTGCAATGCAGTAACGCCCATGCTCTGAATCATAACCTCATGCTACCATCGAGACCCACTTGCACAGCCCCTTCTCTCCCAGTTGATATCTCTCTTCTCTCTTGGCTATGAGGTGCTCCTGGATCTCTGCTCTATCCAGCCTGTACTCCCTACCTATCTCCTTAGTTCCTGGAACTGTTGAGGTCCCACCAGAGCCGACCAGCAAAGTGCCTGACCATCATGTGGGCTGTGGGGCAAGCAGGTTTCACCAGCCTCGCTGAGGGACTGAAAGGTACTAAGGAAGTGGAAATGAGGGAATGATCCTAGGTCTTTAATGTCCCCCGTGGACAAGCCCAAGGCTCCCCCCTGGCCTTCGTCTCTGCAGTGTGGCTGGGAATCATGCTGTCTGTGCTGGGCATCACGTCTCTGTCTTCCTTTGCCATCGCGTACCTCCACCGGCTGCTCCAGTGAGTAATGGGGGATAGCGCGGGGTAGGCCCAGGGTATCCACACGAGGCTGTTTCGACAAAAAGGGACGCAAGGAAAATCAGGACCAGTTCCTCCCACCTCCGAATGTGATGGTGAGGAAGGAAGGGGAGGGAATCAGCAAGGGCTGGGGATGAGGCAGTGTTTGTACCCTGTTTCCTAGTTGTTGGCATGGCTGGGGTTATGGCTCAAACAGCTGGCCCAGGTGGTTATCTCCAGCATGCCTATCTTTTCCTTTCCCCATAGGATCCACCCCAACCTCACCAAGGGCTTTGGCATAATTGGCCCCAAGGACTTCTTCCCACTCCTAGACTTTGCCTATATGCCCAACAACTCTCTGACACCCAGGTAGGACTGCCCTGGTGCACACCTCCTGGGAAGGGTCCTCGGTGGAAGGTCAGGGACTGACCCAGGCACTGTATTTCCATTCTCTCCCCCTGCCACCTGGATCTGGCTTACAACTAGGAAGTTCAGGATGGGCTTCAAGGGGTGGATAGACTCTTGATGTTATATGAGCTCTTGTGTATGATTGACATATGGGCATTTTCTTAGGAAAAGGGTGCCTGGCTTTTGTCAGATTTTCTTAGGGGATCTTTCAGTAAAACGAGTGCAGTTAAGAAGGCTTCGGGGACTCTCTCATGAGGCAGGGCATTGGCTCCAAGACAGGAAGAGGGTTGGAGGTGCAGCTGCATGTCCAGCCCGGGCCTGGTCGTTTTATTCCTCCCCAGCCTGCAGGAGCAGCTGCGTAGACTCTACCCCCGACTAAAGGTGCTGGCATTTGGAGAGAAGCCAGAATCTACGCTGCACCTCTACTTCCCTTCCTTCCTGTCCAGAGTCACCCCTAGCTGTTCCTCTGAGATGAAGAAAGAGGTAAATAGCTGGTGGCAGACTTCTTTCCCTTGCCTAGGGGCTTTGCTCACTCCTGCTCTGCCCTCGGGAGCAGGCCCTGAGATGGCAGCATATCCAGGCCTGGGGGATCTCTGCAGCCTTGTCACTCACAGATACATGATCCTTGAGCTGACAGTATAACTCAGAGCCCCTCCCTTGTGACAGCTGCTCAGCTTTCTAGGTCCTGAGGCCCTTTCTGTGCTGTTGGGGTGGGCAGTTGCTCCGGTGCCCTCTGTGCTTTTCCTCTCCACCAGCACCAAGTCCCTAGCAGTCTCTCCTGTTCCCTGTGCAGCTCCTGGGCAGCCTGACCCAATGCCTGACTGTGAATCCCCTCAGCATCAACGTCTGGAGGAAGCTGTACCCCAAGCACCTATCACAGTCCAGGCAGGTGGGGGTAGGGTCACCTGCCTCTGCCCCACACAGAGCAGCCTCCCATTTCACATGTCCCAGCCTGAGAGTCCATCCCTGTCCTGGAAACAGAATGGGAACGTCAGTGGCTGTTCTATTGGCTTAAGCCTCACAGTTAAAATGGGAGCATTGCCCATATGGTCTCGAGAGAGCTGCTCCTCTGGAGGCAGAGGTGGAGGGAGCTGGGCTTATTGGAGGGGCGGGAGGGCCAAGTGACAGGTAGCCTCATGGAGAGCTGTGCTTCCCTACAGCCTGCTGCTGGAACACTTGCTCAGGTCCTGGGAGCAGATCCCCAAGAAGGTAAGGAGCTGGAGGATGGGCAGGCTGGGCGTTGGAGGGGCTCTGGGTTCCTTTCCTTAAGCCACTGTCTTCACATGTGGTCTGGAACATGAAGTAGGGTGGAGGCCCAGGAATCTCCCCCCCCCCCCCGTAGGGTCCATGTTCTCAACTCAACCTTTGGTATCCTCCAGACGCAGATGTCTTTACAAGAAACCATTGAGTCCTTCAAGTACACTAACCAGGAGCTGCTAAAGAGGGGCAGTGGGAACCTCCAGCAAGTTGCTACCTGTCACACAGCCTGCAAGGTGTGGCACCCAACCCCTCCAACCCGCATATATCCCTGTATCTGTCTCAAACTCTTGGCCTGGCTTGGTGTGCAGACTCACCCAGTTCAGGCCTCTTTCCTCCTAACCACTGTGCCCCTCCTCCCTGCCAGGGCTCACTGTGGCAGGTCTAGCGCCACCTGTCTCCCTCAGCCCTGAAGGTTGAACCCATGTCCTTTGCACTGAGCTGTATCCCTATCCCTTTTTAAAAGATTTTTATATTCAGATAGTCTTAAGTTCTTATTTGCCTAGACTGGTCTTAAGCTTGTAGTTCTGCCTCAGCCTCCCAGAGTGCTGGGGTACAAGTCACTGGGCCTGGCTCTATACTGACCAAAGCATTCTTTCCCTTCCCAACTAGGGTTTACTACAGCGGGCCCAGGGTCCCTGGCCATCCTGGACCTGGCTGCTGCTGTTGCTGCCCATGTTTGCTGTGGGTCTCCTGTGCCATGACTTTTGGTCACATGGCTCCTTCCAGGGTAAGCAGTGATGGCAGCTGTGGAAGGAGGCAAAGTAGGGGGCACAGAGCAAGGTGTAACCCACACCCCCAACCTCATGTTACCATCTTGAGCTCTCAGGGCCACAAAATAAACACTGTTGAGATGGGCTTTTCTATTCACAGATAGCATATGACTCACAGATTTGGATTGTTAACTTTGTAGCATACAGGGGGCCAGGGAGATGGCTGAGTGGAATAAGCGCTTCCCTGGCAAGCGCAAGGGCCTGAGTTCA